>JAGFNQ010010363.1:0-237766 GCA_024364735.1 Boesenbergia rotunda | reverse complement strand
CTCCATATTTGTGGGGTGGGGTTTGATGTAAGTTAATTAGCTACTAAATCATTATTATTTTTTTCTATGATTTAGTCCACTGACACTTACATTTTAATAACCATAGGATCTTTTTGAGGCGATTCACGCTCACGCTTTTGAACAAACTATTGCTACTGATACGGATAAGCCGATTAGATATATCATATGTCCTCTAAATAATGCAGACGATCATTGGCATCTAATGGTTATTGACCTCGTGGAAGGTTGTATCCATCATTATAATTCTCTCGGCGCCACAGAAGGGTACACTGCTAAATTTGAAAAAACTGTAAGTTTTCTACTTCATAGATATACCTCAACAAAAAGGTTCATACCAATATAATTGTTACTAATGTCATATCTGTGTAGGTGGCGTTTTTCAAAAATATGACCTGGGATTATTACGAGACATGGCATAAAGGATTGCCTGCCATATCTGGGACAGAGTTTACTAAAATTGTTGTACAAGGACCCACCCAATCCAGATCGTAAGAGGATGTTTATTTTTGTTAAAAATAACAATGCATTTCATAGTTGATCTTATAAGATGACAACAATGTCAATATTGGTTTTTCAGGTCGGATTGTGCCTTTTTCATGATGCGGTATGCAGAAAGTCTAGTTTTCCAAAGATCTACAGATTTTAGCCAAAAGGATATGAAAAATTATCGATTTCAAGTGGGCTATAAAATAATGAGAGACAAGTGTTGGAAGCTAAATCTGTAACTAGAGTTTTTGTTCATACTATGCATATGTAATTGTCAGCACAAACATTGTATTTGTAATTATACAATCCATGTACTCCTTCTCAAATCAATGAAACTTTGCTTCGAATCATTGTTTTTGTCTCATATATGATCTGTAATCTGTAAATGTTGTCGAATTTTTTCAGTAATATTGAACCTTGTTTTTGCTAGAATCATTTGAAATGAGGACCACATTGGGCCTGAAACAAAAGCATTTTAGGAAACCCAGTCCTAGGGCCTGAAACAAAATGATTTAGTTGTATAATGTAAGTTTAATGACAAACAATATATGTTTGTAGTTAAAATGTATGTAAACCATTTTGATAATCCACTGGAGCATTGCTTTCGATCCTTGTTATTGTCTAAAACTGTAATCTATAATCTGTCCTCTTGTCGATACTATAAGCAATATTGAACCTTACTTTTCCTCTACCCTAATTTTAAATCACAGCCCACGCTAGGCCTGAAATGAGATGATTTTAGGCCCACTCTGGGCCTGAAATAATATCATTTCAGGCCCAGCGTGGGCCTGAATGAGATGATTTCAGGCCCACGCTGGGCCTGAAATAGAATTATTTCAGGCCCACCATAGAATTATTTCAGGCCCACGCTGGGCCTGAAATAGAATTATTTCAGGCCCAGCGTGGGCCTGAATGAGATGATTTCAGGCCCACGCTGGGCCTGAAATAATATTATTTCAGGCCCAGAGTGGGCCTGAAATCATCTCATTTCAGGCCCAGAGTGGGCCTGAAATCATCTCATTAGAATGATTAAATATTTTATATAAATATACATGTTGTGAGATTATTTTTAATATTAAACAAAAAAATAGAGTACCTACATAGATATTGTATACCACAATTTAATTCCATCCACATCATTACCTCATTTTTTCAGAATTTGGCACAGCAGGAGGTTTGTTTCATGGACCTATGATATTTTGAATTCTCAAAGCTCATTACCAGTAGTTAAAGTTTAGATAGCTAGGAGATGGTATTTTTGGTCTCCAAACATAGTCCTAATGATTATCAATTACGTGTTAATACAGTATCAGTTGGCACAGAACAATGATTCAACAAAGCAAACAAACAAACAAACGGTCTCAAATGACATATATTCACAAACCATAGGACTTCAGGACTTCAAGACCAGAAATTACATTTTGGTAGGTTTCAAAATCCGAACACTTCACAACTGCTCATTTTGGTAGTTCCATCAGTGGGTTTTGAGCAAAACCCACTGATGGACCTCCCATATCTGGATTTCTGAAAATCCATTATCAGTAGTTTGGGTTTAGGTTCTAGAAAGTATTTTAGGTGTCAGAAACATCAAATTATAATTTTTTCCAAACCTATAGGTGTAGTTTAGTTCCATCAGTGGGTTTTGAGCAAAACCCACTGATGGACCTCCCATATCTGGATTTCTGAAAATCCATTATCAGTAGTTTGGGTTTAGGTTCTAGAAAGTATTTTAGGTGTCAGAAACATCAAATTATAATTTTTTCCAAAGCTATAGGTGTAGTTTAGTTCCATCAGTGGGTTTTGAGCAAAACCCACTGATGGACCTCCCATATCTGGATTTCTGAAAATCCATTATCAGTAGTTGGGTTGAAGTTCTAGAAAGTATTTTAGGTGTCAGAAACATCAAATTATAATTTTTTCCAAACCTATAGGTGTAGTTTAGTTCCATCAGTGGGTTTTGAGCAAAACCCACTGATGGACCTCCCATATCTGGATTTCTGAAAATCCATTATCAGTAGTTTGGGTTGAAGTTCTAGAAAGTATTTTAGGTGTCAGAAACATCAAATTATAATTTTTTCCAAACCTATAGGTGTAGCTTAGTTCCATCAGTGGGTTTTGAGCAAAACCCACTGATGGACCTCCCATATCTGGATTTCTGAAAACCCACAAATGGACCTCCCATATCTGGATTTCTACAAAACCATTATCAGTATTTAGGGGTGAGGTTGGAGAGAGTATTTTAGGGTTTAGGGATAAAATATGTAATCCAACTTGGGGGATGAAGTCAAAATATAATATGGTTAAGGGTGATCCTCAAATAATATTTATTTCAGGCCCACGGTGGGCCTGAAATGTTTTTATTTCAGGTCCACGGTGGGCCTGAAATAAATGTATTTCAGGCCCACTATGGGCCTGAAATATCTTTATTTCAGGCCCACCTTGGGCCTGAAATAAAGTTATTTCAGGCCCGACGTGGGCCTGAAATTATAATTTGAGGTTTGTAACACCTCAACTCCACTGAAGGACCCATTGATGAGGTTGGAGAAAGTATTTTAGGTGTCGACAACATCAAATTATAATTTTTTCCAAACCTATAGGTGTAATTTAGTTCCATCAGTGGGTTTTGAGCAAAACCCACTGATGGACATCCCATATCTGGATTAATGAAAAAAAATTATCAACAGTTAGGGATCAGGTTGGACAAAGTATTTTAGGTGTCCATAACCTAAAATATATAATTTTGTCCAAAGCTATATGTGTAGTTTAGTTCCATCAGTGGGTTTTGCTCAAAACCCACTGATGGACCTCCCATATATGGATTTCTGAAAAACCATTATCAGTAGTTAGAGTTGAGGTTGGAGAAAGTATTTTAGGTGTCGGAAACCTCAAATTATAATTTTGTCCAAAGCTATAGGTGTAGTTTAGTTCCATCAGTGGGTTTTGAGCAAAACCCACTGATGGACCTCCCATATCTGGATTTCTGAAAATCCATTATCAGTAGTTTGGGTTTAGGTTCTAGAAAGTATTTTAGGTGTCAGAAACATCAAATTATAATTTTTTCCAAACCTATAGGTGTAGTTTAGTTCCATCAGTGGGTTTTGAGCAAAACCCACTGATGGACCTCCCATATCTGGATTTCTGAAAATCCATTATCAGTAGTTTGGGTTGAAGTTCTAGAAAGTATTTTAGGTGTCAGAAACATCAAATTATAATTTTGTCCAAAGCTATAGGTGTAGTTTAGTTCCATCAGTGGGTTTTGAGCAAAACCCACTGATGGACCTCCCATATCTGGATTTCTGAAAATCCATTATCAGTAGTTTGGGTTTAGGTTCTAGAAAGTATTTTAGGTGTCAGAAACATCAAATTATAATTTTTTCCAAAGCTATAGGTGTAGTTTAGTTCCATCAGTGGGTTTTGAGCAAAACCCACTGATGGACCTCCCATATCTGGATTTCTGAAAATCCATTATCAGTAGTTTGGGTTGAAGTTCTAGAAAGTATTTTAGGTGTCAGAAACATCAAATTATAATTTTTTCCAAACCTATAGGTGTAGTTTAGTTCCATCAGTGGGTTTTGAGCAAAACCCACTGATGGACCTCCCATATCTGGATTTCTGAAAATCCATTATCAGTAGTTAGGGTTGAAGTTCTAGAAAGTATTTTAGGTGTCAGAAACATCAAATTATAATTTTTTCCAAACCTATAGGTGTAGTTTAGTTCCATCAGTGGGTTTTGAGCAAAACCCACTGATGGACCTCCCATATCTGGATTTCTGAAAATCCATTATCAGTAGTTAGGGTTGAAGTTCTAGAAAGTATTTTAGGTGTCAGAAATATCAAATTATAATTTTTTTCCAAACCTATAGGTGTAGCTTAGTTCCATCAGTGGGTTTTGAGCAAAACCCACTGATGGACCTCCCATATCTGGATTTCTGAAAACCCACAAATGGACCTCCCATATCTGGATTTCTACAAAACCATTATCAGTATTTAGGGGTGAGGTTGGAGAGAGTATTTTAGGGTTTAGGGATAAAATATGTAATCCAACTTGGGGGATGAAGTCAAAATATAATATGGTTAAGGGTGATCCTCAAATAATATTTATTTCAGGCCCACGGTGGGCCTGAAATGTTTTTATTTCAGGTCCACGGTGGGCCTGAAATAAATGTATTTCAGGCCCACTATGGGCCTGAAATTATAATTTGAGGTTTGTAACACCTCAACTCCACTGAAGGACCCATTGATGAGGTTGGAGAAAGTATTTTAGGTGTCGACAACATCAAATTATAATTTTTTCCAAACCTATAGGTGTAATTTAGTTCCATCAGTGGGTTTTGAGCAAAACCCACTGATGGACATCCCATATCTGGATTAATGAAAAAAAATTATCAACAGTTAGGGATCAGGTTGGAGAAAGTATTTTAGGTGTCGGAAACCTCAAATTATAATTTTCTCCAAAGTATAGGTGTAGTTTAGTTCCATCAGTGGGTTTTGAGCAAAACCCACTGATGGACCTCCCATATCTGGATTTCTGAAAATCCATTATCAGTAGTTTGGGTTGAGGTTGGAGAATGTAGATTAGGTGTCCGAAACATCAAATTATAATTTTTTCCAAACCTATAGGTTTAGTTTAGTTCCATCAGTGGGTTTTGCTCAAAACCCACCGGTTGAACCTCCTATATCTGATTTATATAATATATATTGTTGATTAGATTATATAATGATTTTTAGAATAATAATAAATATTTACCTACAAGATGTAACAGAATAGATCATTTGGCACACAACAGTGCAGCAACTGGCACACAACAGTGCATTATCAGTTATTATATCCGACCGTATCACTTGGCACACAACAATGCAACAACTGGATTTGAATAAACATCACCCAATTGTTTTCTTTTTGTTGACAATATATTATATAGAATAACAACATCTACATAATCATAACAACATCCACATAAGGAGATTTTTCCATACAAATGGATGTTAATCAACAGCAATGGATTTTTACATCACCAATACAGTTTTCAGATTATCTCAAGTTTTACAAAACATGTCTCTCAGAATATTAACTGTCAGCTCAAATCTGATTCTACTCATGTCTCCTTGTTTGAAATCCATCTTCTCATCATATAGGAGACATCGAACATATTGCATGACAAAGAAGGCACAGTCCACGCTGAAATTAACAAACACTTTTTTAGATTTCAATAAGTGGGTTTATAAAATACTTTCTTATTTTAAAAAATAAGAAAGTTCTTCCTCATTTAGTTACCTATGTTCTTGTTGGGGACATTTTTGTCTGACGGAGGACCATTTGTCCAAGGGATGATGACTTTGTAGATACGGATGAATAGCCGTAAGTTCCTCGCGAGTATATTGTTTAAGTTCTTTTACCTGTCAAACATATCATGAATTTATTAATCACCATCAATGACATTTTAGAGAAAATGATGACCATATATAAGAATAAAGGAAGATAGCTCACCGCTGTGTCAAATTCATGCTTATATTTACGACCACTAGCAAGAGAATTAAAATGATTAAAAGTCATGGATTCTGTATCCACCGCTAACAAGTGAAAGTGTGTATTATCACTGCACAAAGGGATTAAAATAAATCTAAACCCTTGTTCAAGCATATCAGTCTTCATCACTTGTTGCAGGGAAATCTTTCTTGACGATCTGATTGATGCCTACAAATATGCATTCACAAAATTAATAATACCCATATCATAATATTAGGTCTTGTACAATATATCTGTTTAATTAATATACATCACTTACTGTGAAGAAGGTTGAACAATATATTGACTTGTTGTATGGCCTACCACATGCGGATGCTCCCCTAAATAAAATTTTACAAAAGGCATCAATGACCTCGCCTTTTGTAAAAACCTCTCCATTGAGGATTTGTAAGAATGAATGCAAATTCAAAGCAAAGGGTGCATCCTCCCAGATAAATTCATTTGCCAACCTGCCATGTAAATTGATATGATTATATATTACATAAGAAGATATATTAACTAACGTAAACTATAATATTTTGTAACTTACTTTAGATTCTCCAATCTATTTATCAGGTAGACCACTTCTTTATCTTTATTTTTCTTCTTTGTATTCATAAAATGTTTCTTCACAAACTACATCAATAAAATTTATTTAGCCCAAACTAATTATTGACCAAATTCAATACAATTTATGTATTTTAAATGAAATTAACACACTTACATCAATGCCTTGTTGCCTCATTTTGTATAGTTCGGAGGTTCTTCTTGTTTCCTCCTCTATGTCTTCTTCAGACATGACTTCCATTACATCGTAAATGTTTCCTCTTGCTTCATCCATATCCTCCTCACTAAGTTTCCTTTTTCCCTTGTCCATAACAATTGATATTTGTTTCCTGTCCCGCTTCCCCTTAGGTAAAAGCTGGTGCCATACTGGACTGTCAATTGGAGTATCCCTGTAATCATACCGAGTTCGGTCACGTCCTCTCCTAGGTGTACAAGATACTGGATCAGAAAGAGGATCGACTACAGGATAACTTTCTTGACCCTCCATGCCTTTTTTTTCAATAATTGAAAGTAATTCCTTAACCCTTTCATTCAAACATATATTCTCCTCTGTTAGCTCCTTGATTCGGTTGTCCTTAAGAATGCATTCACCACATAGGCTAACATCTCCTTCTGATGTCTCCATTGGTCGTGGTATGTCATCACCGATATCAAGGTTCTCAAACAATGTGTTCTCATGTAGGGTAGGAATTAATTCAACAATAACCTGTCAATTACGAAGTACACAAATGTTACTACCTCTCTATCTAACTCAGATAGATCACATTTAAGAATAATTACCTCTTCAGACGAGAGTCGGTCGACAAGGCCCCTCACCCTACTAATATGCGAAGGAATATTCCTCCACTTATTTATTCGGGGCCCTTCAACATTGAATGGTTTTTGAATTGGTACATGCTCCAAAAACCATACCTACACAAATTTTTGCAGCCAAATACATTAATGACATCAAAATATTATAAAATTTAACAAGATAATTCTACTCACTGCCAAAAGCCCTGCAAATCCCTTTAGGTAAGGGAGGTTGGTGGTGCTCTGGTTTCCCTGAGTTGATGAAAATAAGTCCCCAATCTTAGGTAATTGTGGAGACAAAAATTGATGGATAGCTTCTACCCAATTGAATCTACCTAGATTGTCATAATCATCTACTATATCTACAAGACCTAGAGGAACCTTATATGTACTAGATGAAAATAAAACACAAACAAATATATACAAAATATAAAATTTACACACTAATAACACATCATCCTCTGATTCAACACTTTTAGAAAAATGTTTAAGTAACTCCTCAAGTCTTGTTCTTGTAGGTTGTTTTTCTTTTGAGAAGTAAGTACGATAGAGGTCACCCGATGCTTTAGTTGAATTAATAGGGACCGAAACACCACGGTCCACTATACCCAGTATCAATGCAACATCTCGTCTGGAGAACGCAACCGGTACACCTGAAACAATTACAATATTTAGTTATCATCAAGAATATAGGCTTGAAATTATTCCACGTTGGGCCTGAAATGATTTCAATACAGGCCCGACGTGGGCCTGAAATGAATTCAATTCAGGCCCGACGAGGGCCTGAAATGAATACATTTCAGGCCCGACCAGGGCCTGAAATGAATACATTTCAGGCCCGACCAGGGCCTGAAATGAATTCATTTCAGGCCCGAGGTGGGCCTGAAATGTATTCATTCAGGCCTACCGAGGGCCTGAACTAAATTAACTTCAGGCCCTCGGTAGGCCTGAAATGATTTTATTTCAGGCCTACCGAGGGCCTGAAGTCATTTTCACTTCAGTCCCTCAGTAGCCCTAAAATAAAATGATTAAACTTTATCAAAAACTAATCATTTGAGGCCATCTATATTACTGTCTTATCTTACTATAGATACTATAGATATTGTCTACAATTCATAACTAAAACTATTACCTGAGAATTTAAAACCTTGCGAGGTTGAATCCCAACTTTCAAATATATTAACCAAAATTCCACGGATATGCTGCAATTCTTGTATGTCCAGGAAAAAACTGAAAGGCGACCCTTTGATCTTCGCAATGTGTCGATCATTTAAAATGTCAAATTCTTCAAAAAATTGTTTAAAGTGGCCTAAAATACTGCACCAACGTAATTTTTGTCCAATGTCATCTGAATCCTACAGTTTATATACAGTACAAATTTATTCAGCAAAATAATTTTAAACATGTTGACAAACAATGCTGGTTTGACCTAAGCATATCGCTAACATACCTTGGTGGATAATGCCAAGGAAGAAGACGCTGAACCACGTACAGACCTTTTGCCTGACATTATCAAATAAATCCAACGTGCAGAAACCCTAACCCCTTGGTGTATTATGCCGATTAGTCTCCACTTCAACGTTAACACTAAAACCCACCTCAGGATCACACAGAAACGCTTTCGAACAATGCCTAGGTTTTGGTTGTCCGCAGGGATTCGGGGGATGAGCTCGCGACTATATCACAGCTAGGGCACGTAGGACTGCAAGAAGGCGAGTTCTTGCGCTGAGAGAGAACGGAGAAAATTTCCACTGCTACACATCCGAACCACAAATTAATATTTTATTGATAAAGTGGTTCGGTTGTCTCGAAACTGTCTGATAAAGTTATTCTTTGGCGGGAGGGGTATAAAAGTAACTTCACTATATGGGATGCGCCCTTTGGTATAATAGAAACCATGGTACTCATTTCGATAATTACGAATAGTTGGATACGCCCTTTGGTAAATTGCCCATTTTTTTTTCTTGCTTCCAATGAGAGATGTGATCCCATTTTATAGAGATGGGATGATTATTTAGCCATTGTAACCCGTCAATAATTAATGGCCGATGAATCAGGCAATTAATGGCTGATGTGGCAACCAATTAATAATTGTTAAACTAGCCAAAAGAAAAAAAAATAATTAACGAAATTAGATAACGTCGAATCTCGGATGACCGATCCGGCTATACAGAAATTTTTCATTGGCCACGAAGATAAATCAGAAAGTGTTCATAGTGGACGATATACAAGCCAATGTCCTAAAATTCGTGTCCCGCTTGGAGGAACACTTCGACCCACGTTGTCGTCTTCTCCCTCGTGGCCTGCTCCCATTATCCCGCTCTCCTCCCCCAGCTCCACGCCTACCTCCTCGAGCACAACCTGTTCGACGGGATGCCCCACTGAAACCTCATCACCAAGAACACCATGCTCTCCTGCCTCGCTCGCTCCGGAGACCTCTCCTCCTCCCGCGCCAGCTTCAATGGCATGCCCGAGAAGGATATCGCCACTTCTTCCACCGTGATCGGCGCCTACGTGGACAGGGGCTGACCGCCGTAGGACTTGTCAAGCTTGATCGCCTCATGCTCGTCACTTTGCTTGTCGCTTGGTCCTGCTCCGGCTCATTCCCGCTGACAGGGAAATCCATCCATGCTTACCTTGTAATGTTCAGCTTGGTATGTGACGAGTGCGTTAAAGGTGTTCGAGAGAAATCCAGAGAGGAATGTGATGCACAATGAATCGTGGATTGGCCATGCATGATCTTGGCAAGAATGCAGTGACATTAATTGTTTGGGAAGATGCTTTGATGTCGGTGTTCGATCGATCCAACAAGATATCAGAGAGTGTGATCCTCAATGCATTGCTGTCATTGATTTGAGGAGGGCTAAGGTACTATGTCAGCATGGTTAGAAAATTTAGATATAAATACATGATTTCGAAATTCAGTGCTATAGGTGCATAGTCCATGTTTTGGCCAAGGCAGGGAGGTTAGAGGGGACAAATACAAATAATTGATAACATGAAAATAGAACCCAACATTGTGAGCATAAACTTTTTTGATGGCTTTATATATTGGATACACAAGAATTTTGAGATTATTAAAAAGGGGATAGAGAAGGTATTATTGCATGCATGACAATTCTTGATGAGAATGGCAGTGTATACTCCCTCTGATATTGGATTTATATACTCTGGGGGCAGACAGAATAAATTTTTTATATCTTAGTATATATATATCCTCTGTGTAAATTTCTTTCCTCGTCATGCTACCTACTTTGTACATGAGTTATGATTCATTTTGCCTGTACATTTTTGTATGAGTACACATTATTCTTATTTTATATTGTGTCCAATGTTTTTGAAGCAGATTAATATCAGCTTATTTAAAGATGCTTTATTTTCATCTTTTAAATATATCTTTTCTCATGAAATTTATTTTTTATATTTATTTCTTTGTTAATAAAATTGCTATAACATACACAACATTGATACATGATACGGATATGATTTTAACATAAAAAGATCAAGAATAGAGAATGGAGTAGATGACAATTGCTTAGGATATAGGAGGATTTGGTTCCGTCAGCATTATCATAAATAATATAAAGATTATATTATTGATAAGATTTAAAAATTTATTTAGTGACTTATGGTTTAGTTAATAGTTAACGTGAATATTTATTTATACTAATATTAATTATATAATATTTTTTATTTGAAAATATAGTTATTTTTAATTTTTTAAAATGTAATTTGAAAGGTGTTATTGTTCGTAGAAAAGTAATATGTGGATAAAAAAATATATTAGAATATAAATTGTCATATAGTTACAAATTGATTTATATATGGATTTATAAACACAATCGTAAACTAAAATTCTATTTGGTACATTATTTGAGACCGAATAATGATCAATGAAATTTAAATCCAAAACTAATATCATTTAGTCAAATTAAAACGAATATATAAATGACTTTATAATCAACAACAAAGCTTTGACAATAGACAATTTACATTATTCTTTTAAGAGAAAAAAAGAGATAATAATGACTATTAAAACACAGATTTTAATAAGCACGGAGTTAAAAACCCTCAAGAATCATAGAGTATAACACAAGAACGGACAAAGAGACCAACATCCCTAAAATTACCCTGCAAAATTCATTAAAGAGAAGATTATGTCAATTAAATTTTAGCTGACAAAACATGAATTAACTTAAAAATATGGAATGGAGACTTACGCAGTGCTAAGGATATCAACATCCAATTCATATTCTTTTGCAAAAATAAAAGAAGTGATGGATTGTGGTATAGCAGCCTGTTATATATACATGTAAAACCAATCTTGAAGTATTAATTTGCACTTGTAGTATATAAATATACTAATTGTATGATTACTAGATGCATATCAATACACTTGCTTGTATGATCGATAGTTGTAAGACTTTGCTGTGAAGACCTATGGAGAAGGCTGCGATGGCCATCGCCGCCGGTCCACAGACGAACTTTAGTATGATTGCTCGTGCTGTCCACTTCAGTCCATGTATAAGTATCTTCTCTTGTGATGCCATGAATAATTCTATTTTTCATTATTTTAATTCTATTCATAATCTCATGAAATGAAAAATAAAGAGTCAAATTCAAATTACCCATAGGGTACGTTTGGTTCAAGTTATCAAGTATAACCTTAGTTATGTGATTATCAAGTAATAACATAACCAAGGTAATAGGAAATGAAACATAACCTGAAGTTGTTTTGTTAAATTTAGATAATCAAATAAAATCTTATTTGTTTGAAGGTAATAGTCTATGACATAATATAATATTTTACCGTATTGCCCTTCAGTTAAATTTTAGTATAATAATATTATATGCATATAAATTTAAAATAAAAAAATAAGATAAAATTATATATATATTCGTACCCTCGGTCGCCGCCCGTCGACGTTGGTCGTCGGTGGTGGTCGGCCGCGAATAATGGTCGACTGCCGGCGCTGATCACCGACCGTCGTTGCCGGTTGTCGGCCACGAATAATGGTCGTCGACCGTCGTTGCCGATCCTCGGGCATGAATAATGGTCGCCGACCGTCGTTATCGGTCGCCGACCGTCACCGATCGCAGGTCACCGACGGCAGTCGCAGGTCGCCGGCGGCAGTCGCCGGTCGCAGGTCACCGTCAGCGGTCGCCACTCACAGGTCGGCGGCAACGGTCGCAGCCGATCGTCGATCGTCGGCGGCGGTCGCCGCCGATCGTTGGTATCCGGCGCCGGTCGCTGTCGGTCGTCAGCCGTCGGGCGCCGGTCGTGGGTCACCAGCGTCGGCCGTCGGTCGCCGGTCACCGATCGCCGGCGTCGGTCGCCGCCGCCGGTCATCGATCGCCGGCGTCGGTCGCCGGTGTCGGTCACCGGTCGTCGGCGTCGGTCGCCGGCGCCGATCACCGGTCGCCGGACGCGCGATCGTCGGCAGTGGTCGCCCGCGAATAATGCCTCTTTTGCTAAGGTAAATATTGGAGGATAATTTTGGAAAGATAAGTTTCATAACCCCGGAATCAAGAAAATGTGCTTTCTGGAAAGATAAGTTCCAGAAAATGCGGTTTTCTGGAAAACGTGTTCGGTATGCATTTTCCAGCCTTGTTTTTCAAAAAAAGATATAACGTTTTCTGGAAAACTAGAGAATGAAAGAAAGTTATTTTTCAGAAAATGAGAAAATACGATTTTCTGGAAAATAAAAATAAAAAATGGAGCAAACCAAACGCTCCTACTTTTCTAAGGTTTTTCGATTCCGCGGTGCATGCCCTTTTACTGACGTTCTGGGCATCAATCATTATTTGGGAATCGCTGATTATCTAACCAAACAAGGTTTTTCTTGATAACCTTGGATGGATAACCCTCAATCAAACACACTCAAAGAGTACATGACCATCCCTGCCCTGTCTTGGACATGATCAGAATAGAATTCTCAATGAACTTTGGAATCACGATATGTCACCTGAATTGTCAAAATAAAGAATTTTTACAATTTTAAATCTTTTTACTCTTCTAAAAATTAAAATGAATTTATAAAGTAAAATAATTATTTTTTTATCAAAGATTAATTAGAAGTGAAAAATATTTGTACCAGTGACCCAGAAACGCCCACGTGATGCCGATTATGCAGGCGTATGAGTTTGGGTTCTTCGCGAAACTGATCAACACCACCTTGATCAACGAGCAGTACAACGGTGTAGCCGCTGCCAGCTCTGCCCCTCTCCGATGCCGCCTTCCACGTCGCTGGTAGCAAGCGGAGAGGCCCCGGAGAATAGGTCGCAGCTGGCCTTTCGGATCTTGAGCACAAATTGCAGCAGCAGGAGCCACATGACGCCCTGCACCGCCGACAGCTGCACCACCACCTCCTTTGCCCACGACCCGTACTGTTGATGCAGTCTGACTTGATTGTTGTTTTGGTGTTGACGTCAATTTAAGTTTAGTTGAGTGAGAATTGAGTTGAGTCCGGATTAAGTCTTGGCTGGGGACTGGGCACGAAGTCCTGGTGAGCGAAGCTGAGCAAAAGTTCTGATGAGTGAAGTTAGGCACGAAATCCTGGTCGGGGACTGGGCACGAAGTCCTGTGAGTGAAACTGGGTAAAAATTCTGGTGAGTGAAGCCGGGTCCTAGCAAGGGAAGCTAGGTGAAGGAAATCCTAGTGAGTGAAGCTAGGTGAAGTAAATCCTGGTGAGTGAAATCGGGTCCTAGCAAGGGAAGCTAGGTGAAGGAAACCCTAGTGAGTGAAGCTAGGTGAAGTAAATCCTGGTGAGTGAAGTTGGGTCCTAGTGAGTGAAGCTATGTTGGACTAAGTCCCGGTGAGTGAAGTTGGGCATGAAGTCTTGGTCCGTGGGACTTAGTAATAAGTGTACTGGTCAGAGAGGGCTAGGTAGCTCGTTCTCCGGACCAGACTGAGTCAGAGAAGGCAAGGGAGCCTGTTCTCTGGATTCAGGGTTGAAAAGATCAGAGCTGGATCGGTCTGAAGTCTGATCCGGGGAGTTGGCACGAAGTCTCGCGATTGTAGGTCGGTCTGAAGTCCGATCAGGGAGTTGGCACAAACTCTCTTGATGACTGATCGGTCGGTTGACCGATCCAGAGCCGATCCAGAATGTTTCTGAGGAAACAGAAGGTTTTCTGAACGGTCAGGTGACCGATCAGAAACATTCTGTAGGATTCACAGAAAACCCTGATCGATCAGAGCGACCGATCAATGCCATCCTGGACCGATCAGGATAACTCCGGATCGGCCACGAAGTGACCTGATCGGTCACTTTGACCGATTAAGCCCTAACCTGATCGGTCAAGTGACCGATCAGGTGGTTGTGGTTTGAAATCTCAGGTAGTTGTGGCTTGAAATCCCGGCAGGCTAGGGGATCAGTCTGGTGACTGATCCCTGGTCTCTAATCGGTCAGTGAGACCGATCAGAACTTCACTGGATAATCAGAAAGGAGTTTGATCGGTCAGGAGGGAGTTTGATCGGTCAGGGTGACCGATCGGCACCTCAGAACTTTAATTCAAACTAGTGTTAGATCTCTGATTACCTTTTGATTCACTTCTGATTTGCTTCGCTAATAAGTCTGTGAGTATACAGATCATACAGAGATGATACAAAGTTTTGAAGGAGCACGGAGAAGGGTGAAGGGTGACTTTCTCTAGTGGCTATTTTGTTTGTTATACACTTACAGGTTTCAACGGCGCCTGACGACCTGAAGCTTCAGTTGAGGAGGTAGGCTGAGGGCTCAGATGGGATTAGTGGGTGGCGACTGACCTGAAGCTTCAGCTGAACTGATAGCTTAGAAGAGGTCAGTGGGTGACGCCTGTAGGTATGCAGAAGGAAGCTTAAGAAGAAGAGGCCGGCAAAACAGAGAAGACAACGAAACAAGGAACAACAGAGCAAAGGTTTTGGTTGTTGTGTTGAGTTGTGAGAGTTCTCTGTATATTCTTCTTGCTTGAGCTTTCTGTGTGAGCGATCCTTCTCGTTGTCTCCTGTGCTTATATTGATATATTTTTGAGACTGTCTGTGGAGAGGTTACTCCACCGAGAAGGAGAAGTTCTATTAGCCGAATTCACTCCGGGGCTTGATCTGCCGACGATCAAGGGATCGCCCACCTCACGGGCACGCCAAGGAGTAGGGGCAAGTTATCCCCGAACCTTGTAAATCTCCTGTGTTAGCGTCTGGTCTGTTTCCTTTTTTGTTTTCTTTCTGTTTTGTTTTTCCGCTGCTAACTTAAGTGCATAAATAATCAAAAGAAGCCAAAGAATTTTAGTGGCTGGCTATTCACCCCCCTCTCTAGCCATTCCAAATCCAACAAGTGGTATCAGAGCCTGGAGCTCTTTCAAATGAATTAACACCCGAAGAGCAAAGAGAATGACTTTGAGAGAAGGCTTCAACACCAACAAACCTTCTTTCTTTGATGGAGCCGACTTCCAATATTGGAGATCAAGAATGGAGTATTATCTGAAAACCAACATTGGCATGTGGTTTTCAGTCAAGGAGGGATTCACTCCTCCAAAGGATGCTGAGGGCAAGGAACTTGAGTTCTTAAGGTGGTCAGTCGAACAAACCAGAAAGGGAGAGGCTGATGTTAAGGCAGTGGTCATCCTGCAGTGTGGGATGACCAAGGAGCAACTCATTAAGGTTGGTCCTTTCTCAAGTGCTAAAGATCTATGGAACAAGCTCATAGAGCTTCATGAAGGCACTCAAGATTCCCGGATAGCAAAGAGGGATCTCTTCCTCAATCAACTCCAGAACCTTACCATAAAAGATTCTGAAACTGTAAGTGAGCTTCATGGTCGATTCAAGGAGATCTTCAATAGCTTGCATTCAATCGATGAGAAGGTCGAGAACCATGACCTTGTAAGGTATATACTCAAATCTTTTCCTAGGAATGTCTTGTGGTCATCCATGGTGGATGCCTACAAGGTATCCAAGGATCTTTCCATTCTAAAGATAAACGATTTATTTTATGAAATGGAGTTACATGAGATTGCTAACCAAAGCCCAAAGGAGAAGGGTATTGCTCTTGTAGCAGGGGACAAAAGAAAGAAGAAGAAGGAAAAGAAGAAGGAAAAGAAAGAGGAGAAGAGCATCCATCACATGGCTCTCATGGCACTAGAAGATTCAAACAAAGAAGGTGGTGACGAATCAAGTGACTCTTCAACCACGGATTCATCATCTTTGGATGATGAAGAGGTAATCTCTCCCGAGTTAGATAAGTATTATAGAATTGTTGCTTGCTTAACTACTTTGCTTAAGAAATCTAAGAACAAGGTAAAGTCTTTAAAATTAGAAGTAGAACAATTGAAAACCTCCAAAGATGATGATTTGCATGTTGAGGTCCTTGAGGATGAGAACAAGACCTTAAAGAGTGAAGTTGAAAAACTCAAGAATCTTCTTGGGAAATTTTCAAATAGCTCTAAGACCTTGGATATGATCCTCAACTCCCAAAGAGCGGTCTACAACAAGGCCGGTATAGGTTACCAACCTAAGGAACCTAGCTTCATGTCATTGATATCTAGAACCCAAGTTAGATCATCAAATGCTTCTAGGGTTCAAAGAGTTAGAAAGAAAAATAACCAAGGCATGGGTGCCAAAAACTTGCATTGTAGGTTCATTAGGTCCCAAAGTTTGGGTACCTAAATTATCTATCTTTCGTTTTATGTAGCATTGGTTGAGGGGGAGCATCTATCAACATGGGTTGTTCATGGTGGGTGCTCCAAACATATGACCGGGGAATAAATTTTGATACAAAGTTGATAGACAAAGTTGGGACTATGGACTTGAGACAAATTTAGGACTATAGATTGCTTAGAATGATTAGTTTTATTGTTGCAATTTATAGTAAATCTAAAGTAAAGTCACAATATTAAAATAACTACTTACTTTTTGCAATATCTTATTATATATCTCAAGTTTAAGCATTTTTTTAAATACTTTTCGGAGGTGAACATAGTTGAGTATGCCAAGATTTTACTGTATACAACATTAATGTATTGTATGTTAATTTTGTTTAAGAACAGTATGAACACATAATTTGTGCTGAGTCAAAAATCATTATAAAAATTTCACAAGACATCAACAGACAAAGAACATGAGCTTCAAAATTCAATACTTAAGTTCTATGACTTAGTGTTCTCTTTCTATCGAACTAAATCAAGGTATCAGTACTTAAATTCTAGGACTTAGCATATATATATCCTCAACTTCTAGGTCATCACGTTTAAGTTTACCTGAATCATGTTTTTAATTTGGTATTTATGTGCTTCACTCTCTAATTATAATATTATTATTATTGGAGATGTCATATGATAAATGAGTGACTTTTATGCAGTTTTCATATAGTGATCAAGTTGATCTATTACTTGGAAAATGTAGATTTATTCCCTGATATGTTGTGCTTATTTGTTTTGGTTAAGGGACTCCAATCGTGTTGTTAATGCAGTCTGACCTGGAAC
This sequence comes from Boesenbergia rotunda, assembly GCA_024364735.1. Lineage (NCBI taxonomy): Eukaryota > Viridiplantae > Streptophyta > Magnoliopsida > Zingiberales > Zingiberaceae > Boesenbergia > Boesenbergia rotunda. The sequence continues at coordinate 219,942 of JAGFNQ010010363.1, read as the reverse complement.
GTATCAGAGTTTCAGAAATTTTTCTGAAATCTAATCGATCCACAGACTAATCAGAAATATTTCTGTATCGAACATCAACGAACCTGATCGGTCAAGGAGATCGATCAGGAATATATGTCTGATGCAGCTGCATTACTTATTGTCATATTATGCATATACGTTATTGCCATGATACATTACAGTATATGATTTTCATATGCAATTCAAAAATTATTCTTCGTCGTTATTTTGATTTTGGGGAGAGACCCTTGTTTAAGGGGGAGTTGTTTAAACTTAATAACCAGTCTACACCCTTTTCGGTGTTTGACAAAGTGCGAGAGGATGGTTAGTTAAGTTTAGGTTTTATTATGAACTTAACTATTGTAGGGGGAGGACTCTGATTCCCTTGCAATAATATACATGACTTCTAATACCTAAAGTTAAATCGGGTTGTCGAATAGCAAAAAGAGGGAGATTGTTGATACAGTCTGACCTGATTGTTATTTTGGTGTTGGCACCGATTTAAGTTTAGTTGAGTGAGAATTGAGTTGAGTCCGGATTAAGTCCTGGTCGGAGACTGGATATGAAGTCCTGGTGAGTGAAACTGGGCAAAAATCCTGGTGAGTGAATCCGGGTCCTAGCAAGGGAAGCAAGGTGAAGAAAATCCTAGTGAGTGAAGCTAGGTGAAGTAAATCCTGGTGAGTGAAGCCGGGTCCTAACAAGAGAAGCTAGGTGAAGAAAACCCTAGTGAGTGAAGCTAGGTTAAGTAAATCGTGGTGAGTGAAGCTGGGTCCTAGTGAGTGAAGCTAGGTCGGACTAAGTCCCGGTGAGTGAAGCTGAGCATGAAGTCTTGGTCTGTGGGACTGAGCAATAAGTGTACTAGTCAGAAAGGGCTCAGTAGCTCGTTCTCTGGACCAGACTGAGTCAGAGAAGGCAAGGGAGCATGTTCTCTGGATTCAGGGTTGAAATGATCAGAGCTGGATTGGTCTGAAGTCCGATCCGGGGAGTTGGCACGAACTCTCGCGATTGTAGATCGGTCTGAAGTCCGATCAGGGAGTTGGCACAAACTCTCTTGATAACTGATCGGTCGATTGCCCGATCCAGAGCCGATCCAGAATGTTTCTGAGGAAACAGAAGGTTTTCTGAATGGTCAGGTGACCGATCAGAAACATTCTGTAGGATTCACAAAAAACTCTGATCGATCAGAGTGACCGATCAGGGCTATCCTGGACCGATCAGGATGGCTCCTGATCGGTCACTTTTACCGATCAGGCCCTAACCTGACCTGATCGGTCAAGTGACCGATCAGGTGGTTGTGGTTTGAAATCTCAAGTGGTTGTGGCTTGAAATACCAGTAGGCTAGGGGATCGGTCTGGTGACCGATCCCTGGTCTCTGATCGGTCAGTGAGACCGATCAGAATTTCACTGGATCGGACAGAATGGAGTCTGATCGGTCAGGAGGGAGTATGATCGGTCAGGGTGACCGATCAGCGCCTCTGAACTTTAATTCAAACTAGTGTCAAATCTCTGATTCACTTCTGATTTGCTTCGCTAATAAGTCTGTGAGTATGCAGATGATACAGAGATGATACAAAGTTTTGAAGGAACAAGGAGAAGGGTCAAGGGTGACTTTCTCTGGTGGCTATTTTGTTTGTTATACACTTACAGGTTTCAACGGCGCCTGACGACCTGAAGCTTCAGCTGAGGAGGTAGGCTGAGGGCTCAGATGGGGTTAGTGGGTGACGACTGACCTGAAGCTTCTGCTGAAGAGGACTTCAGTGAACTGATAGCTCAGAAGAGGTCAGTGGGTGACACCTATAGGTATGCAGAAGGAAGCTTAAGAAGAAGAGGCCGACGAAACAGAGGAGACAACGAAATAAGGAACAACAGAGCAAAGGTTTTGGCTGTTGTGTTGAGTTGTGAGAGTTCTCTGTATATTCTTCTTGCTTGAGCATTCTGTGTGAGTGATCCTTCTCGTTGTCTCCTATGCTTATATTGATATATTTCTGAGACTGTCTGTGGAGAGGTTACTCCACCGAGAAGGAGAAGTTCTATTAGCCGGATTCACTCCGGGGCTTGATCTGCCGACGATCAAGGGATCGCCCACCTCACGGGCACGCCAAGGAGTATGGGCAAGTTATTTCCGAACCTTGTAAATCTCCTGTGTTAGCGTCTGGTCTGTTTCCTTTTTGTTTTCTTTCTGTTTTGTTTTTCCGCTGCTAACCTAAGTGCAGAAAGAATCAAAAGAAGCCAACAAGTTTAAGTGGCTGGCTATTCACACCCCCCTCTCTAGCCATCCCAGATCCAACACGTACATCGCCGTCACCAACGGAACCCCCACCACCAGCGATTTGGTGAATTGGGTCAGCGAGAAGCTGGTAATAGCCTAGCAATAACTCGGCCTTCCTTGGTCCCTGTGGCAGAGCCCCCACCTGCAGCTCATCCACGCCGCCAGCAGGGCAGCCACCAGTACCTTCGACATAGCGTCAGCGGCGATGCTGTAGTTCATGGCAAAGGGGTCCATGTGCAACGTAAATTGAAGCGTGAATAGTGGCAGAGTGATGGAGTAGACAAGGTGGTAGATCGCTTGCACTGCTCCGGCAAGATGAGGCGCCACCATCGCAAGGAGAAGTAGCCGAGACCCAGCGCCATGTACAAGGGCAGCATCGCCTCAGCCACTTTGATCAGGTTCCCCATGCTTATCATCATCTTCTTCATCTTCTTCTACAGCTCCTGTGATGCCTTCCACTGGATAGTGTCGATATAGAGGGGGATATATATATGTGACATACAGTATAATCTGGATATCCACGTGGATGGTTGCCGAGTATCGATGGAGATGTTCGACTGCGGTGTACATTCAACTGTCTGTGCTGCGTCCCCACTGGTGAACGGTATAGTCTGGATATCCACGTAGGTGGCTGCCAAGTACCGATAGAGACGTCCACCCGCGGCGTACGTTTAACTGTCTGTGTTGCGTCCCCACTGGTGAACGGTGTTGTCTGATATCCGCGCGGGGATATGTGTACGTGGCATGCATTCAGCTGCAGTCGGTGCATGTTTTCGTCGCCTCCGTTTAGGCACGCCTGAGATGGGAGTAGCCAGATTTCAAATTACATCGGTTACTATAATTGATATAAAAATTTAATTAATTTAAAAATATAAATAACATAAAAAATATGTGAATATTAATTTGTAAATGACATAAATTAAAAATATTCAATATTCAATACATCTAAAATCATAGAAAAATATTATTGAAGTTGTGCTCTTCGGTTCTGTTGGTGCAAGTTGCATCAATGATGTTCCTCTTTAAATGTTTTAATGTTTGACAATACACTTAAGTCAGTGATACAATGAATAGACAAAGGGGAGCAAAAGTGAAGTAACCAAAGCTGAAGAAAAGTCCTAGTTAATCTAGGCATCGAAACCCTAAGTCCCAGCGAAGGGCTGCTGGGCACCTAGCGAAGGGCTGCTAGGCACCTAGCGAAGGACTGCTAGGTATCGAAACCCTAAGACCTAGTGAAGGGCTGCTAGGCACCTGGCGAAGGACTGCTAGGTTATGAAGTCTTGGTCCAAGGGACTAAGCAACTTAGCTGAGCGATGACTAAGGACAGGAGTAGAGACGGGTCAGGGTTTGGGCGTCTCGAAGTCCGGAAGTATCGGAAGCTAAGCAAAAGTCCACCCGAAGGGCTGGGTGGCAACCGTCTCCTGAAAGGAGTAGGTGAAGGGCGAGTTCTCGGGGATAGGAACTCGTGCCGGTTCGACCTAGGGTTTCGTGCAAATCCGAATTCCGAACCAAGTCCTTAAGCTTAATATTCTATGCATATATGCTTTGTGTATCTTGTAGGTAACAAGAACCGGAGACAAAGCAAGCAGAAAAACCCGCTGTGCAGTCTTTATGCAGGGCGCCCCCATCAAGGAGGGCGCCTCCATCATCCAGGGCGCCCTCAACAGCCAGGGCGCCCTGAGCCAAAGGTAAAAATGCAGTAAACGTGAAGCAGGCAGAACAGGTGTCAAGCGGGGCGCCCGGAGCGTCCGGGGCGCCCTGGTTCAAAGCTGTATTTGCGGTTTCTAACCCAAAACATAGATAAGCCATCATGAGGGTGCCTGGGAGGTCCGGGGTGCCCTGGTCAAAGGTCTTATCAGCTGCGGCGAGGTCGGCGCAGGGATAAAGTTTGACCGGGTTTACCGGGGCGCCCCCAGCGTCCAAGGCGCCCCCAGGAGGCCTATATAAGGGGCTTCGACCCCTCTGCTTCAGACACGACTTCCAAGAACCACTCCAAGCATTCTGACTGACTGGAACGCGCTAGAAACAAGGCTCTATGACCGGGAGGCTCCAGGAGGAAGTGCGCGACACTTCGGAGGTCCAGATCGGCCGAGTTTCAAACTTGTTCTATTCGGTTTGCTTTAATTATACTGCAATTAATTTTCATTATATTTTGATTGTAATATTGCACTGTAAGTCGGGTTTCTCCGCCTCCGGAAAGTCCGGAAAGGAGACCAATAGTGGACGGGCGTTCCCGTGCATAGGCCTTGGATGTACTGACCCTGGGGGGTCGGGAACCAAGTAAAAATCCGCTGTGTACCTGTGTTCGTTTTGTTTTTATTTTCCGCTGCACTAACGATCTGAGTAGTTTTACGAACGAAGTTCTTGCGAAGATTTTCACGATCAATATTCACCCCCCCTCTATCGACGGCACCGGTCCTACAATTGGTATCAGAGCCGAGCCGCTCTTCACCGGACTAACCGCCGACGGAACAACGACGCCAGGAGTTGAGTGGGAGCCCAGGGGTGAATCAGGTACATTTTTTTTAATGTCTAATTTTAAATTACATATTAGTTGTTTCACATGCAGGGAGAGAGGGCACTATAAAAATCAGTGCCCTACTCGTAAAAATCGTCCATCACCGGCGGCAAAGGGGGCAGCAGCGCCAGGAGTCCGGAGAGATAAAAGCCATATCAGATGCTTCAAGTGCGAAAAATTCGGACACTACAAAAACAAATGTCTGGCAAAGGTACGAAAAATTTATGTTCCAAAAATTTTGCAAGTTCCTGCATTGCCATGTGATAAAATAGTTAATTTTTCTGATAAAGTAGATTTACTGCATAGTAAAATTAACTTTTTGCATGCTAAATTACAAAACGTGAATATGACCGAAATATTAGAAATTAATTTTTTAATTCAGAATATTAATTCAGAAATTAAGAAAATTAATTCTGATAATTTATCTGATAAAATTAATTCTGATAATTTATCTGATAAAATTAATTCTGATAATTTATCTGATAAAATTAATTCTGATAATTTATATGATAAAATTAATTCTGATAATCTATCTGATAAAATTAATTTTGATAATCTATCTGATAAAATTAATTCTGATAATTTATCTGAGAAAATTAATTCTGATAATTTATCTGATAAAATTAATTCTGATAATTTTTCTGATAAAATTAGTTCTTATAATTTTAATTCAGACATAATTAATCCTAAAGATAATTCGAAATCTAAATTTGAAAATCCTAAGGATAATTCGGAATCCAAATGTGAAAATCCTAAGAATAAATCCGAATTCAAATTTGAATATCTTAAGGATAATTCAGAAATTAATTCTGAAAATCTTAAAGATAATCTAGAGATTAATGTTGAAAATATATCTGAGGATAATTTTCTCCTAAATAATAATTTAATTATAGATAATATTAAAGATTATTACAAAACCTTAAGTAGTGGCCCAAATTACTCCACCTACTGTAAGGATATTGAAAGACCTAATCTTGAGGAGGATATAGAACTATCTAAGATAAAAGTCATAGTTAATAAAAATTACAAAAATTCAAATAAATCAAAATTATTAGAAAAACTTGAAAAGAAAGATAAAAATGAACAAAAAATTTTTGAAATAATGAAAATGATGAATTTAAACCCACAAATATTAATTAAACATTAAAATCATAATTTAAATCCTAATTAAATTCAAATTAAATATTAATTTAATCGAAATTAAAATTAAATTAAATTCAAATTAATTTAATCCTAATTAAATTCAAATTAAATCTTAATTTAATCGAAATTAAAATTAAATTAAATTCAAATTAATTTAATCCTAATTAAATTTAAACTAATTTAATCCTAATTAAATTCAAATTAAATCTTAATTAAATTCAAATTAAATCATAATTAAATTCAAATTAAATCTTAATTAAATTCAAATTAAATCTTAAATTAAATTCAAACTCAAATTTAAATTAAAATTTAAATTAAATTATAATTCAAATTTAAATTAAATTCGAAATTCAAATTTAAATTAAATTCGAAATTCAAATTTAAATTAAATTCAAAATTCAAACGTAAATTAAATTCAAAATTCAAATTTAAATTAAATTCAAACTCAAACTTAAATTAAATTATATTCAAATTTAATTTAATCCAAATTAATTGAAACTTAAATTCATTTATTCTCAATTGATTAATTAATTTTCTAATCCAATCAATTCTTAATTAACCTGAACTCAACTAAAATCTTAAATGACTTAAACTCAAACTAAAATAAAATTTTACCCAAACTATAACAATTAAAATTAATAACATTAAATATGTCAAAGTGGATTGACATATTCGCGGGTTCACTCGACATGTATCAAATCGGGAATTTGATACATTCTTAGAAACTTAAATAAAATAACTTGAATTGTTTGACTCATGCATAATTGCCATGCATTTGCTATTCCTATTAAATTTATGACATGTCATTCATATTTAAACCTTTTTGCAAATATTAGAACGGCTATAGGAAAAAGAATAATTGAAACTTGATCAACCTGGTATTGGGTGGCGGTGAGATGATAGTACGTTAGGGAAGCCAATTCTAATAAGATCAAGTATACTTAGTCTCTTTAGACTGGTGAAACTAGCCGAAGCTACCGATCCAAGACCCAAACTAGTTAGACCAGAATTTTTCAAAAAGTAATTTTGAAAATGAAATTTCATTAAAAGGCTTTGTCAAGGAAAGGGTTGATGATCCAATAAGGCTACGGCCAAAGAAGGCCTAGTGCCTCGCCAAGACCTGGAAGCCAATTTTTGAAATTCAAATTCAAGTTACTTCTTGTCAAATTCAAATCTAACACAAACTTCAATTAATTCTTAGAGTTAATAAATTAAGAAAAATGATTCAAGCATCTCACAATACACCTATAAGGCAACTATGCTTGTTGTATTGATACATCTAAAATGGGTGAGATGTTAAGGACTAATAAATTGAAAAATATTTTTCAAAATTATTTTTCAAAATCATTAGAATATTTTTCTAAAAATATATTTTCAAAATAGTATTTCAACATAATAATATTTTTATGGAATTCATGCTTGTCTGATTGAATATACATATTATACGTTTTTCAAAAATTATATCTTTTCAAAAATTGTTTGACTCACGCAATTAGACACAAGCCTCTTAGGACAACACTAAAGTTCCTTAAGGCACTTAGATAGAGTCAAACGGTATCGGATACAAGGGGAGTGATTTTTTTTTATTTCGAAAACTACACTGTAAAAAATTACTATTATTTGAAAATACTTTTCGAAAACTGAGCTTTAAATCGTTATCACTTGTGTTTTTCGAAAAATGTTTATGTTGTAAAATTTATCTGTCTTGTTTGATTTTGATAAACCCTAAAGACACAGAGGAAGGTCCACTTAATGATCTAAAAGGACTCCTAGGACGTGTCAGTTTTAGGAGGAGTCTGAGTCAATATTCTGACAAGTATTAAATTATTTATTTTAAAAATTATTAGATTATTCTTTTAATCTGAATCAAACCTTAAGACTCAGAGGAAGAGTACTTATGGTCAACAAGCTTCCCAGGACTGAGTTAAGTTTAGGGGGAGGTCAAATTAAAAGAATTATTGAATATTTCAAATGTTTTCATGCGCGGTATCTTTCAAATCCTGTTGAAAACATAAGTATTATGTTAAAATACTATCAATTAAAAAAAATTACTATTATCTGATTTTGATCAATTTGAAATGATATCTTGAGTTTGAAAAATCTGTTGGATCGAGAAAACCGATAGAGGGGGGGTGAATATCGGTAAACTTTCGGATTTGAGTAAGAGTAGGTACGCAGCGGAAATAAAAAAAACAAGACACAGAGACACAGTCGATTTACTTGGTTCGGAGCCTGTGTCGACTCCTACTCCAAGGCCCACGGTCGTTGACCGTTTACTTTGGGCAATTCTATATAGGCGCAAAAAGGTTTACAAAATTTAATTACAAAGATAAGTGCAGTAATTAAAAAGAACGCTCTTCTTTACCGACGTCCGAAGTAGATCAACTTTTTCAGAGCAGCGGGACGTCGTCGGCTCGAGTTGGAGAGTTTCCGGAGCAAGGCGCGAGAGCAGAAGAGCTTTGAGGCGTCGAGTGAGTTGATGTTCGAAGCTTGGGGTCGAGGGCCCTTTATATAGGGCCTGGGGGCGCCCGGGATGTCGGGGGCGGCCCCCACGTGGCCTCTGATCCGCAGAGCTCTCGGTCGCGTCTGATCCCCTGGATCCGCTTTGACCGGGGTGCCCGGAGCGCTCGGGGCGCCCGCATTGACCGGGTCAAAGTTTATCTTCTGGCTTTGAAGGCTTTTGGTTCGAGGTATGCGCATGGGGGCGCCCGGGACGCAGGGGGTGCCCGGGAGCATGGGGGCGCCCGCAAGTAGTACTTTCGAAGCGCATGTCTTGTGTGTGTGTTTTGTGTTCACCTTGGGGGCGCCCGGGACACTCCGGGCGCCTTGGTCAGCTACTGCCTCACTCCTTTGAGGCTCTCTGATCTGCAGACACTCGTTCCTTCGGTCCTGCATCCAGGGTTAGTCCAAAAACACAACAAGACAATAAAGTATTAGTTTATACAGCCTTAGCTGTCTTGGTTCTGACTTTGGTCTCCAAAATGGAGCCCTAGGTCGAACCGACGCCTACTGTTCCCTCGACGGGGAACGCGTCCTCACCTACTCCTCTCGGGAGAAATTACCTGATGCCAACCGTTCCTCTGGTTGGACTTTTGCCTGACGGTCCTTTGTCAGGTCTTGTAAACTGGCAGTCCTTCGCCAGCTGCCTAGCAGTCCTTCGCTAGGGCTTCAATCCCAGGCTGTCCTTCGCCTGGTGCCTAGTAGTCCTTCGCTAGGGCTTCAGTCCCAGGCTGTCCTTCGTCTGGTACCTAGCAGTCCTTCGCTAGGGCTTATTTCCCTGGCATTCCTTCGCCAGTGCCTAGCAGTCCTTCGCTAGGGCTTTCTCTGCACACTAGATTAACTTGTTAGAAAAACAATAAAGACTTAACTTATGACCTATGTTGCCATTATCAAAACACAGGTTTGACTTGGGTGCATTCTGCACCAATAATCTCCCCCTTTTTGATTTATGGCAACCCTAGTTCAAAAAGTTAAGTTAAGCAAAACATGAAAATGTTTTAACTTTTGTTCCCTCCCCCTGGATGGAATCTCCCCCTAGATTTTTCAAAAATTCGTGGGGTTAAAAAAAACTTTACTTGTACTTAAAAAAAACCTTTTTGAAAATGTTAGCTTAAGTAAGAATTTCAGTCTTAATACAATTTTGAAAAACTTAAGCTTTAGAGAAAATTTTTTTTGACAAGCTTAATTAAGAACCTTTTGAAAGGCTAGAGTACTTTGCAAAATTTTGAATGCTTGAATAAAAATTTTGAGGCTGGAGTACTTAGCAAAGAATTTGAAGGCTTGAGTAAAAAACTTTGAAGCTAGAGTATTTAGCAAAGTTTTGAAAGCTTGGAAAAAAATTTTGAAGCTAGAGTACTTAGCAAAGTTTTGAAAGCTTGGAAAAAAATTTGAAGCTAGAGTACTTAGCAAAGTTTTGAAAGCTTGGAAAAAATTTTTGAAGCTAGAGTACTTAGCAAAATTTTGAAAGCTTGAATAAAAAATCTTAGCAACATTTTGAAGGCTTGAAGAAATTTTGAAACTAGAGTACTTAGGCAAAATTTTGAAAGCTTTTAAGAACTTAAGTACTTTTTCAAAAAAGTTTAAGCTTTTGAAAAAAGGATAAGTATATTTTTGAACCTTTTTGAATAAAGGAAAAATTTAGAAAAAAATAATTTTTCTCTTTCCTATCTCTATCTCTCCCCCTTTGCCATATATCAAAACAGATAAATATAGCATGAATAAAGGAAATAAATAAGAATTTGCTGTACTGAACCAATTCATAATTAGATTTACACTAAATCAATCAATTTTCTCTGTAGGGACCTGTCTAACCTAATTAGCTACTTACTGACTGTTATAAACAGTAGTTTTTGCTAGGGTTAGTCAAGTTAAGTGTTTCTGTTCAAGTTAGATTTTCTAAACTTGACACTTAACTGGATTACTGTTTAAGTTGTATTTAGTGCCCCAATTACTGCAGATGCACTGACTTAAAGCATCTTGAATTAAGGCAAAGACCTAAGCATCTCAACCCTTTCTAGGTTATCAATCAAATGTACCCTAAGGTGCTTGTGAGATGATGGCTTCTAAGTCTATAGGTGCATGCAGTTCTAGGGTTAGCACCTAGGCTAAGTCCATTTTCGAAAAAGCTCTAATTTTTAAAGGGGGTAGTTTTGTAATAAAACTAAGTAAAAAGTGAAAACTGATTTTGAAATTAAGTAGAGCAGTAAAAAAATTGAGATACTCTATTCTACAAAGCACAATCCTAACTAAAAAGAGAACAAGTACTCATAAACTAGTCAACAGAAAATAAAGCAGATAATCAAGGTTCAAATACAGTCAAACAGTCAAACCCAAGTCAACCCTACTGAGTAGGGATAGTCAAATAGGTACAATGATAAATAACTCTAAGACGAAGGACCGGGATGATCGGACGGGCCAGGCTGCCATGCATCGAATCGTGCCATCATCTCTATGTATCGTGCGTCAGCCACTTCTCGATCGGCTCGACGAGCTTCCATCTGCTCTAGGTGGTAGGCTTCGACCTCCTCTCGGAGACTCTGAACCTTCGTGTCTAAATGCATCACTCTCTGGTAGAGTGTCGGTGGGGCGGGCTCGTCGATGTGTGCTCGGGCAGCTGCTGCTAGATCTCCGACGTCGACCTCAACCTCCTCGTCTGAGTCGACTGGTGCTCCGGCCTGCTGTCGTCTCCAGCTAAGAACCCCGGTGGCCGACACCTCTAGACCCGCTAAGGAAAAGTTCCTAAATCCTATTTCGTCGAAGTCAGTCATAGCGGTAATTTCACCAACGGTAATGTCCCGACCGTGGTGATGAAGAAGGGATGTGATGATGTGGCAATATGGTGTCCGTACTCGTCCCTGGGTCGTGACACTGGATGCATGCAGAATGGTATGAAACATATGGAGTCCAATGTCTAGGTCAAGGTGGTGGACTAGGGCATAAAGAAGGAAAGCATGAAAGGGTCTCATAGTCCCTAGGTCTCTGGTAGAGAGTGGTAGGATGCAGCGGACCAGAACTCTATACAGGGCATAGTTCTGGGCCTGAAGTTCAACAGCTAGGAAGCATCTGTTTGCAGGGAGGTCTGCCCTAAAGAAATAGGAGTGAATGGTATCTAGGGTAATATCTGAGTAGGGGGGGGGTCAAATGGGGGGTTCCTAGGAGGATAACAGCAGAATGTGGACTGTGAGGGTCGCAGTCCTAGGAATCGGTTCAACAGAGTAGGGGTGATGGTCAAAGGAATCCCTTGGACAGTGGTGTGAAACATAAGATTATCTTGTCGAATAATATTATTGTAAAATTCTGCGCATAACGATTCATTAATGGTATGCGTGCAGAAGACAAGATTGTCCAATTGATAGAAGTTGATGATGTTCATGGTGACTGGGCATGATTGGGTAAAAAAAGTGCCTATTTAGATAGCTCGTTTTAATAGGCTTGTAGATTGTTTGTGCAAACCTATTACATAACTCTAGATTAGGAAATCTAGGGTCGGGACTAGGTTGGGCACCGGGGTTGGCCGGGTTCGGTCGGCGTCTTCTAAGTTAAGAGAGTTAAAGGAAGAATAAAGATATTGCATGAAATAATTTTAAATGCAATAAAAATAAATGATAATCATACCGGACGGCTCGGGGAGGCATGGTTGAGGGAGAGGACTTGCAAGGTCTTCTTGAAGAGTAAGAAGTGGAGAAGAAGGTTAATTTTGGTGTGGGGAATGAAGGAAGTTCGGGTGCCTTTTATAGGCAAACTCATGGGGGCGCCCGGGAGCTTCCGGGCGCCCTGGTCAGGGTTACTGCCAATGGCAGTAACTTTTGGCTGCTGGGGGCACCCGGGACAGCCCGGGCGCCCTCAGCAGAGAGCTTTGCAGCTTTTGCTGCGTTGGAGTTGATGGGGGCGCCCGCGTGGTTCCGGGCGCCCTGGTCAAAAAGCAATTGTAGCTTTTCTGTCTCGGGGAACGAAAACGCTATGGGGGGGCGCCCGTGTGGTCCCGGGCGCCCGAGTTTGTGTAGAAAGGGACAAGCTTTATGGCTTGTCATCTTTTGACCATGATTAAATTGGTTTTACCATGGTTTGACTGCTTTGACTGTGGTTTGACCGCTTTGACCATGGTTTGACTATATTAATCATGGTTTGACCATGATTTTGACAAATACAAAATTAATCATGGTTTGACCGCTTTGACCATGATTTTGAATATCTTATCCTATAGGTAAAAGAATTTCCAACTTAGTCTTAATCCTGCTGTCTCACCCAGATCTAGGGTTTTCAATCACATTAACCTTATAGGTTTTGTGAGACAGGTTTTGATAGTTAAAATTATTTTGAAAATTTTGATTAATTTTGAAAACAATTAAATTTTAAAAACTTAATTAATTTTGAAAACAATTAATTTTAACACAAATGTTTAATTCTACAAATAACTGAAATTTTGTGTTAGATTCGAATTTGACAAAAAAAATTTGAATTTGAATTTCAGAAATTGGCTTCCAGGTCTTGGTGAGGCACTAGGCCTTCTTTGGCCGTAGCCTTATGGGATCATCCACCCTTTCCTTGACAAAGCCTTTTAATGAAATTTCATTTTCAAAAATTCTTTGAAAAATTTCTGGTCTAACAAGTTTGGGTTTTGGATCGGTAGCTTCGACTAGTTCCGCCAAATTGGCTTCCCTAACGTACTATCATCTCACCTCCACCCAATACTTTGTTGTCAAATTTCAGCTAAGTTTGTTTAGTCCTTAAGCTAGCCTAAGTCTAAGCATGGTATATTGCAGAAATTAAATAACCAATCAATCAAGCAATTTAAATCAAGAATAACAAGTTTATCTAATAATGAAAATAGTTTTCAGTTTGGCTCCCCCTGGACTAAAGCCACGGTAATGGTTAGGCAAGATATGAATCTTGTCCCTGGGGATCCAATACTGATTTGATCCAGTTGGTTTGTTTAGGTATAGTTTTGGTACCCATGCCTGAATTTTACCTCTGGACTGATTCAGTACAGCAAAGTATGATCTTTGCCGAGATTTGGTTCTATAGCTCAATCCGGATCGATTTAGAACTGATTTCTGTTTTCCAAGGATCATGTCAAGACCCTTGGACCCAGATGTAAATCGTTCTAATGCTGATCTAAGATCCTTAACCTGAGTTTTCAGGGAGGAGTTTTCCTTTTCAAGTTTTTCAACTTGAGTGGGAGTTCCTTCCTGAACCTTCTTAGTTAAGGGTTTAGAGTCAGCTCCCTCTTTCAGGAGTTTTACTTCCTATCGGAGGGATTCGACTCGGAGTTTGGCTTTGGCCAAATCTCGAGAAAGAAATGAAATTAACTCACTTAATTGCAATCTATTAAAACTAGTTACCTTAATTTCTCCGTCTTCTGTGAAGGTCAGCTCGCCGTCCTCTTGTTCTGTTTCTGACTCAGTCTCGACTTTATCTGAGGCGGTCAGAGCTAGGAGGTTGGACTGGGGTGCCTCTTCTTCTTCTTCTGAGGACGATTCATCCCAGGTTGCTTGTAGTGCCTTCTTTCTTCTCGTCTTTTTTGTCTCCTTTAGGTTAGGGCACTCTGACTTATAGTGGCCCTTTTTCTTGCATTCGTAGCAGGTCACATTAGGCTTGTTTGCGGGTTCAGCTGGTTCGTCCTTTCTTCGGCCGATTTTCCGTTTGTTGGTTCGGTTCTTCAGCTCCTTGTAGTAACTTCGAGCGAGCCGGACCAGCTTAGTTTGTTCTCCTTCTTCGTCTTCTGAGTCTGAGTCTGAGTTAGACTCAGGTTCGGGTTCAAGCTTCTTCTTCGTTGTCCTTCCAGTTTTACCTGCAACGAAAGCAATACCTTTCTCGACCACGTTGGTGTTAGTTTGTTCGTGCAGTTCTAGTTAGGAAAACAATTCATCTAATTTTATTTTAGAAAGATCCCTAGAGACCTTGTATGCATCTACCATAGATGCCCACAAGGTGTTTCTAGGGAAGGCGTTTAGAGCATACCTTATTAGGTCACGGTTTTCAACCTTGTGACCTATTGTGTGAAGACCGTTCATTACCTCTTGGATTCGTGCGTGGAGCTGAGCTGCTGTTTCGTTGTCGACCATCTTGATGGTGTAGAGTTTGTTTAGTAGCAGATCCCTCTTGCTGATCCGAGTATCTGAAGTCCCTTCGTGCAGCTCGATCAGTTTTGTCCACAGCTCCTTTGCACTGTTGAAGGGGCCCACGCGGTTCAGCTCTTCCTTTGTCAGCCCGCATTGTAGGGTTTGTGTTGCTTTTGCGTCGGCTTCTATCTTGTGTTTTAGGGAGTTGTCCCATACGGAGTAGCTTTGTGGTTTTCCTTCGGCATCTTTGGGGATCTCTAGACCGGACTGGATGATGATCCACATATCCACCTGAGTTTTCAGGTGGACCTCCATACGACTTTTCCAGTAAGAAAAGTCCTCCACTGAAAAGTGGAGGTCTGGCGGTGCTGAATCCCTCTTGCATGGCCATTTTAATCTGAAAAAAAAAACTAACAGAAAAACAAATTTTCCAAGACTAGGTCTTGGATTAGTAGTGCTGGATAAGGAAAATAAAATATCGAGGGGTGTTGCACCAACTTCGATTAACGAAAAAAATTCGAACGAAAAAAAAATATTTTAAAAAAAATCTGAAAATAATAAAGAAAATCTGAAAAGAAATTTTCAAACTGGTGGTTGCACCAAGTTTGAACTTCCCCGCTCTGATACCACTTGTTGGATCGAGAAAACCGATAGAGGGGGGTGAATATCGGTAAACTTTCGGATTTGAGTAAGAGTAGGTACGCAGCGGAAATAAAAAAAAAATAAGACACAGTCGATTTACTTAGTTCGGAGCCTGTGTCGACTCCTACTCCAAGGCCCACGGTCGTTGACCGTTTACTTTGGGCAATTCTATATAGGCGCAAAAAGGTTTACAAAATTTAATTACAAAGATAAGTGCAGTAATTAAAAAGAACGCTCTTCTTTACCGACGTCCGGAGTAGATCAACTTTTTCGGAGCAGCGGGACGTCGTTGGCTCGAGTTGGAGAGTTTCCGGAGCAAGGCGCGAGAGCAGAAGAGCTTTGAGGCGTCGAGTGAATTGATGTTCGAAACTTGGGGTTGAGGGCCCTTTATATAGGGCCTGGGGGCGCCCGGGATGTCGGGGGCGCCCCACACGTGGCCTCTGATCCGCAGAGCTCTCGGTCGCGTCTGATCCCCTGGATCCGCTTTGACCGGGGCGCCCGGAGCACTCGGGGCGCCCGCATTGACCGGGGCGCCCGGAGCACTCGGGGCGCCCGCATTGACCGGGTCAAAGTTTATCTTCTGGCTTCGAAGGCTTTTGGTTCGAGGTATGCGCATGGGGGCGCCCGGGACGCAGGGGGCGCCCGGGAGCAGCGGGGGGCGCCCGGGAGCATGGGGGCGCCCGCAGGTAGTACTGTCGAAGCGCATGTCTTGTGTGTGTGTTTTGTGTTCACCTTGGGGGCGACCGGGACACTCCGGGCGCCTTGGTCAGCTACTGCCTCACTCCTTTGAGGCTCTCTGATCTGCAGACACTCGTTCCTTCGGTCCTGCATCCAGGGTTAGTCCAAAAACACAACAAGACAATAAAGTATTAGTTTATACAGCCTTAGCTGTCTTGGTTCTGACTTTGGTCTCCAAAATGGAGCCCTAGGTCGAACCGACGCCTACTGTTCCCTCGACGGGGAACGCGTCCTCACCTACTCCTCTCGGGAGAAATTACCTGATGCCAACCGTTCCTCTGGTTGGACTTTTGCCTGACGGTCCTTTGTCAGGTCTTGTAAACTGGCAGTCCTTCGCCAGCTGCCTAGCAGTCCTTCGCTAGGGCTTCAATCCCAGGCTGTCCTTCGCCTGGTGCCTAGCAGTCCTTCGCTAGGGCTTCAGTCCCAGGCTGTCCTTCGTCTGGTACCTAGCAGTCCTTCGCTAGGGCTTATTTCCCTAGCATTCCTTCGCTAGTGCCTAGCAGTCCTTCGCTAGGGCTTTCTCTGCACACTAGATTAACTTGTTAGAAAAACAATAAAGACTTAACTTATGACCTATGTTGCCATTATCAAAACACAGGTTTGACTTGGGTGCATTCTGCACCAACAAAATCTTCCAAGACACTTAGGAAAATGTCCTTGTAGTCAACAAGATTTCCTATGATTGTGTCAGACTGGAAGATAAACCAAATCAAGTATTATCACTTTAAAATCTTTACATTTTTCAATATTAACTTACATCCTATTATTCTGTAACTTATGAAATTTTTTTAATAATATTTACTTGGGTTGGAAAATTTCCAGGACACTTAGGAAAATGTCCTTGTAGTCAACAGGGTTCCCAGGATAGTGAAGTCAAATATTATGTTTTCAAAAGTACTTATGTCTTTCAAAGCCAAATATTCTTTCAAAAGTACTATCATTTTTTTTCAAAATTCTATTAATATTTACTTGACCTTGAAAAATTTCCAGGACACTTAGGAAAATGTCCTTGTAGTCAACAAGGTTTCCCAAGATTGTGTCAGACTGGAAAAGAAGCTTAGTCAAGTAAAATATTATATTTCATAAATCACTTATTTTCAAAAACCAGTTAGTACTTGCAAAATAGGCATAACATTTATATTTTCCAAAATAACATTCTTTCAAAAGTTATGCATTTTTCAAAAGTACTTAATTATTCACAAATTCAATATATTTTCAAAGGTACTTATATTTTCAAAAATTACATAATTTTTGCAATATATTATTCAAAATACAATGCTTTCAAAAATTTTGCACTAAGTATTTTCAGAAAGAACCAAAGGTTTTTAATGTTGGTACAAGTATTTTATTTTTGATGTATGACAAAGGGGGAGAGATGTGTGCTTAAGTTAGAAAAAATTTTCCCCGAAGATCAAAAATGTAGTTTCAAAACCTATATCATTTTTTTTTCATTTTTACCCCAAGGACAGTAAGTTAGCCCCTTTAAATCTATCTAACTTAAGTTATTGTCAAACATCAAAAAGGGAGAGATTGTTGGTGCAAGTTGCATCAATGATGTTCCTCTTTAAATGTTTTAATGTTTGACAATACACTTAAGTCAGTGATACAATGAATAGACAAAGGGGAGCAAAAGTGAAGTAACCAAAGCTGAAGAAAAGTCCTAGTTAATCTAGGCATCGAAACCCTAAGTCCCAGCGAAGGGCTGCTGGGCACCTAGCGAAGGGCTGCTAGGCACCTAGCGAAGAACTGCTAGGTATCGAAACCCTAAGACCTAACGAAGGGCTGCTAGGTATCGATACCCCAAGACCTAGCGAAGGGCTGCTAGGCACCTAGCGAAGGGTTGCTAGGAATAGAAGACCTAGCGAAGGGCTGCTAGGCACCTAGCGAAGGCCTGCTAGGTTATGAAGTCTTGGTCCAAGGGACTAAGCAACTTAGCTGAGCGATGACTAAGGACAGGAGTAGAGACGGGTCAGGGTTTGGGCGTCTCGAAGTCCGGAAGTATCGGAAGCTAAGCAAAAGTCCACCCGAAGGGCTGGGTGGCAACCGTCTCCTGAAAGGAGTAGGTGAAGGGCGAGTTCTCGGGGATAGGAACTCGTGCCGGTTCGACCTAGGGTTTCGTGCAAATCCGAAGTCCGAACCAAGTCCTTAAGCTTAATATTCTATGCATATATGCTTTGTGTTTGTGTATCTTGCAGGTAACAAGAACCGGAGACAAAGCAAGCAGTAAAACCAGCTGTGCAGTCATCAAGGAGGGTGCCCCCATCAAGGAGGGTGCCCCCATCATCCAGGGCGCCCTCAACAGCCAGGGCGCCCTGAGCCAAAGGTAAAAATACAGTAAACGTGAAGCAGGCAGAACAGGTGTCAAGCGGGGCGCCCGGAGCGTCCGGGGCGCCCGGAGCGTCCGGGGGCCCGGAGCGTCCGGGGCGCCCGGAGCGTCCGGGGCGCCCGGAGCGTCCGGGGCGCCCGGAGCGTCCGGGGCGCCCGGAGCTTCCGGGGCGCCCTGGTTCAAAGCTGTATTTGCGGTTTCGAACCCAAAACACAGATAAGCCATCATGAGGGCACCCGGGAGGTCCGGGACGCCCTGGTCAAAGGTCTTATCAGCTGCGGCGAGGTCGGCGCAGGGATAAAGTTTGACCGGGTTTACCGGGGCGCCCCCAGCGTCCAGGGCGCCCCCAGGAGGCCTATATAAGGGGCTTCGACCCCCTCTTCTTCAGACACGACTTCCAAGAACCACTCCAAGCATTTTGACTGACTGCAACGCGCTAGAAATGATGCTCTACGACCGGGAGGCTCCAGGAGGAAGTGCGCGGCACTTCGGAGGTCCAGATCGGCCGAGTTTCAAACTTGTTCTATTCGGTTTGCTTTAATTATACTGCAATTAATTTTCATTATATTTTGATTGTAATATTGCACTGTAAGTCGGGTTTCTCCGCCTCCGGAAAGTCCGGAAAGGAGACCAATAGTGGACGAGCGTTCCCGTGCATAGGCCTTGGATGTACTGACCCTGGGGGGTCGGGAACCAAGTAAAAATCCGCTGTGTACCTGTGTTCATTTTGTTTTTATTTTCCGCTGCACTAACGATCTGAGTAGTTTTAGAACGAAGTTCTTGCGAAGATTTTCACGGTCAATATTCACCCCCCCCCCCACTCTATCGACGGCACTGGTCCTACAGGTTCTTCTTAGAATCAAACTCATTAATGATTATATCGTTATCGATATTTTCAACCAACTCTCGTTCAATGTAGATGACCATAGAATCTGTTAAAAACTTTTCTTTCATCATATTATGAAGAGCTGTTTTAACAAGTTTCATAGCCGAAAATGCTCGTTCCGTTGTTACTGTAGAGACGGGAAGAGTTAAAACATGACGAATCAACCTGTCAATTAAACAAATATATTAATCAAATGGTATAGTTATAATATAAAAACTATAACAAATAAGAAAAAAATTACCTGTCAATCAAATGGTAGGATCCTGATTTATTTGTTTCAACTAATCTTCAACATAATTCAGAAATAGTTGATAAATTCTGAAATCTTTCATGATCAACAACATCAACCTTATAGTGATCTAATTGCATTCTCAAGTGATGCAATTCTTGTGTGTTGAACTCAAGAGGATAGAATTTATCAACAAGTCGATAGATGTGATCAACATTAAGAAGTTTAAAATTTTCTTTAGGTTCCAAAGCACAACTAAGCTTAAGAAGTTCGACTGCCTCATCTTTGAATCTACTATTAAGCTCTTCAATTTGAAAATATATTGCAGTAGCAAATACATTAAATTGATAATGATGCTCAATTGTCATTGAATCATTTTGTTGACAAGAACGACCTGTAGCAGATTTATAACGAGCTTCCATATCAGGTATCTCAATATGATACTTAGCACAAACTTCTTTCACATAACTAAGTAGAATAACAAAACCTTCTTCTCTCAAAGTATGAAGAAAGTTTTAGTAGTTGAAACAAAGTCCATTGCATTTAAAATGTCTAGAGATTTCTCTTGCAATGTCCGACAAAGCAAATTTGTTAACCCCATTATCTTTTGCATCAAGTGTAATATGAATATGAAATCAAAAGACTTCATCGCAATCAACAAACCATTAGCTTCACTGCGGATGGAGTTAGAAGAGGACCCATCATGCACTATGTTTTCTAGCATAGTAATCACAGAGCTATACATATCAATCATGTTACAAATTGAGTCAAAATTAAAACTCCAACGAGTCTTTCCAGGCCGTAATAAATTTTCAATTTGATTGCATCCTCTACCAGTATCAAGTTCACCAATAGCTATCATATGTGCAACTTTAACTCTTTGAGCAGAAACTAACTCAGCTTGGCGTTTAGGAGATGCGTTAAAGAGATTTCAAATGGTATTCAATTTTGAAAAAAAACCAAATGGATACCTCTTTTTCAGCAGCTGTAGTTAATGCTAGTTGAAGTCGATTAGCGAAACAATGTACATAATATGCACATGAACAATCTTTCAAGAAAAGAGCTTGTAATCCATTCCAAAAACCACACATATTGCTAGCACCATCATATCCTTGTCCCTGTATATTGTGGATATGCAAGTCATAATGACCAAGAGCATCAAATATTTCTTGCTTAAGTGTTACAGTAGTTATATCAGTCACATGTACAATGACAAAGAACCGCTCTCATAAAAAACCATCAATATCCACAAATCTTAATACGATAGTCATTTGCTCCTTGTTAGATGTATCTCTTGCTTCATCAACTAAAATATAAAATTTTGCATCCCCAATTTCTTTACGAATCTTGGTTCTCACTTGATTGGCAATAATATTCAAGATATCTTTCTGAATATCTGGTAAAGTATACTTTGTATTTTTTGGAGCTTTCTAAGACGAAATCCCCAATATTCTCATTTATTTTCCCCATAAATTTTATCATCTCAATAAAATTGTCGTGATTATTAGACGATGGAGATTCATCATGCCCTCTAAATGTGCATGCTTGCAAAGTGAGTCATCTAATACTTTCAGTAGTTGCTGTAAGCCTCAATCTGTTCTTCTATTTTTCATCTGAAGATTATGCATTCATCACTTTGTCAATATGACGAGGTATATTCATCAAATTATCAAGATATTCCACAACATTATTATGTGGTGAAGTATTGCATCCTATATGCATAAAAAATGCACATCTATCACCATCATTAACTCGCTTCCAATATTTGAATCCATCCGTCGTAAATGCAAGATTGCGAGGAGGATGCTTATGATCAAACAAAAAGCATGGAAAACAAAATGCAGCTTCTTTTGAAGGAGAGTATTCTAACCAAGAAAATTTCTTAAACCAATGACTTTGGAATCGTCGATTTTGACTTCCGAATTTCGTCAATGGATACTCATTCTGAATATGTTGATATGAGCCCAATTAATATAAGCTCGTCTAATTTCATCCCTTTGATTAATAGGATATTTCCATATTGGAGTGCATAATGCCGGATTAGGTTCAAGAGAACTAACATCAATCTCCATTATAGGAGATTTGTTAGGTTATTGATCACTAGAATTTGATATATCAATATTGGATGGAGAATGCCCTTGACTTGTCGATGTTTGATCTTTTGCTTTAAAAAATGAATAGATAGTTTTTCTTTTTTTCATTTCCTGAGTTTCCTATATTAAAATGAATAGATACAAAAATTATCATATCTAATAATGAAGAAATACTCTTTATTGACTAATCTAATATAATATGATACATATGAAGTCATACTTAGTAATATCAAACAAATAATAAAAAAGCAACCAATTAGATAAATAAAAATAACTAAATTAATTAATAATCTTGTTAATAAATTTAATCAATTTATCAAAAGAAAATAATTGTAATTGACTCGAACAAAATTAAAAAAAATAAACCTGCGGCGATAGACACATATATATCGTGTGTTATTCGAGAGAAAAGATGTTGCAGTTATACTCGTTGAGTCGTTGTCGATCGCCTGTAAATGACATAAATATGAAATATATAAATGAAAAATATTATAAAAGTTTTTAGGAAATAGAAAAATTGGAGATCAAAAGAAATTCATCTCAAATACGAATCGATCTAAGAAATTCATCCTAAATATGAATAGATTTGCTCTAATCCAATGAAGACAAAAGATAAAATAATCAAAATTAAAATCCTGTTTTACCTGTGGCTCAAGGTATTATGGTAAAAGAAAAGATGATGAGGATTTCAGTGGGACAACATAATAAAAAGTGCATCGCCTGAGTGACTTGGTTATTACTTGGGAAGGAACTTAGGAGAGAGGTGAGATGCTCTTTGTGATTATGTATAAAAGAAGGAGAAAGAAAGAAGAACTGGTTAATCATCTCCTGCGGCAACCTGAAACTGAGTTGATTTCAGAAGTTGGGTGAACCAAGCAGGAGGATGTTGGTTGTGAGTCTATGAAAGGCTGCAGAACAATAGAAGAAAGGCGACAGAAGGTGGGTAGGGCAACAACCAACACATGAACAAGAAATTTTTTATTTAATGAAAATTTGTTCTGCAGAAGGAGGGTAGGGCAACTACTATATATATATATATATATATATATATATATATATTATGGTTAATGTGGGTGGGGCTGGAGCCCATCCTAGCCCAAGGGTGGCTCCGCCCCTGGTCTCGCCCAAAAAGAGGTGTCTCGCCCAAAAAGAGTGACGCATGTTGCGACGTACATTCAACTATCTGTGCTACGTCCCCGCTGGTGAACAGTGTAGTCCGGATATCCGCGCAGGGATATGTGTACACGACATGCATTCAACTGCGCTGCGGTTGGTGCATGTTTCCATCGCCTCCGTTTACGCACGCCTAACATATGTCTCACCTGGAAAAAGTGGCTGCTTCCGCCTGACATGTGTCTCACTCGGAAAGAGTGGCTGATTCTTTCTGTGACTGAACCGGGAGGAAAACATCTCCGTCACATTTCCGTCAAGTAGATTCCTCTCCGCACATTTGCTTCTTTTGGTTGATTGGCCGAGATATATTAGCTATCATCATCGGACTAATGGTCTTCGTAATTTACTTCTTTCATATTAATTCACTTCTTTCGTATGTTGATTGATCTCTAACGAGTTTTCTTGGGTGATCTCGGGCCTTCTAAAATTGGGCTCACTCGAACCCTCCTCCGGCTTTCTCTTCAAGCGTACTTCCACTCGGCTTCTCATCTCTCGGACGTCGCGTGCATCCTTCTCGCTTCAACGGCGTACTCTTCCGCAGACCTCTACGTCCCTCGGATGCATTGAGCCCATCAACTTCCTTCGCGTGCCATCCTTCTCAAACGTTGCGTCTTCCGCTCGACTTCTTATGCACCTAAGCTCTTGCACACTTAAACACAAAGATCAAACACAACAGAACCCAACTTAACTCGGTCGACCACACCAAAACTTACCTGAGGTACTTATAAAATCATGACCCTTTGATTGTGAGGCTTCAAGTCACATGCTTGCTGCAGCACTCAGAATCATAGCCTTGACCTCTTGATAGGGAGGAAAATTTTTCATCCTCAAAATCTCTTGACATAGAGGAGCATATGATTCTTCTAGCGATAAGAAGGCCAAATATCATATCTTCCTCTCTTTGTTGTTGTAAAACTTTGAAGTCGGTCATGATCGGCCTCAAAGTATTATTATATTCATTCCATAAATCTTCGTAGTTACCAAAAAGCTGGGAAAGAATCTTTTCCTCCTTTTTAATATCTACAATTTTTCTTTTGATCTTGAAGATCCTTCCTAGATTTAATTTTTGTCCATACAAATTATTCATTTGCTCTCAGAAGACCTTTGACGTTGGAGCACAAGTGACCATTATTCTATGGATTTTATCCATAGAATTTGACAGACGGATAAATACTTCATCATCCTTCTCTTCCAAGCTTCAAAAGAAAGGTCCGACTCAGCAGGAGGATCATTTGTAATATACTTCAAGAGCTTCCTTGAGTTTAATGATCTCCTAATATGAGTGGCCAAAAAAAAATAATTAGATGAATTGAGAATGATAAATGCAAAGAAATGAGGTAGTGTTGAACTTGCTTGCAAGTCTCCCATATTTGTAGAATGAGAATGTATAAAGGCTTATTACGATTGATCAAACTAGTGCCCAAAATAAGCTCAAAACATCCTATCGGAACCATCTAACTTGCTCTAATTCCATATAGAAAATTCAAGAACTTCATATTGTACGAGATGAAGCACTGATAAGTATCATTTTATTGATTATTTTAGTTGCTAAAATTCATGTTTGACCTATGTTTTTATTGCTTAATTGTGAATTTACCCTAGGATTTAGAACTTCCTCTTATTTTGGACTTAATTGCAAATTTGCACAAAATTGGATTATTTGGCTACTAAAATTTTGAATTATTTTTGTAGGCATGAAAGGATCATGGACCTAGGGCATACTGGGTCAAACTTGAGTCGGAAGAGGACCCGGATCGAGTTATCAAGTTTCGGATTAATCCGGGCCGTCCGATTCAAAAGCGGCTAGATCTGAGCCATCCGGGACCATCTGAAGCAATCCGAGCTAGGGTTAGGGTTGATCAAGCACTTTGATCAAGATCTGAAGGTTTCATCCCAATCAGAGCTCAATCAACCGTTGGATTAAGCTCGGAGGGCTCTAGATCATCCATTCAAAGATTAGGTTGATCTGGACCATCCATTGCAAATCTGGAGGATCCGAGCTACCACGAGGTAGATCCTGACCCTTGATCAACATCTGGAAAGTTTGGGTCAGATCAGAGCAAGATCAGCCGTTGGATTTCCTCAAATCAATCTGGGCCGTCCATTCTTATGTATTTAATCAAACTTCTCCACAGCTTCCAGCTTGTCGCGACTCCGCCGCACTATTCTTCTGCTTCGTTCTTCTTCGTTTTTCAGCTGTTTTCTTCAATCCAAGGGGCGCGACCACCCTTTCTCTTCATTTAGATCAAGTCGAGGTCACTGGGGAGAGCAATCTATGGAGGTTTCAACTCGGCATTGGGCAAGAACAGGGCTGAGTGAGGGTTTCCTCAGCTCTGTATTTGATAGCTTCGATTTCGGTTTTGTCAAGTTCTTCATCAATCCAAGCTATTCAGAGGGGTTCCCTGAAGTGTTTGGATCATTCCCGCAACTTCATTTCAATCAGACAAGGCTAAATTGAAGAAATCGATTGGGATTTTCATCTTGAACAGAGTTTGAGCTGGAATGGATCGCGAATTCAGTTTTCCAGTGAATTGCTGAGCTTAGGGGTTCGAGGCCAGCCCTTGCGTGACGAACAAGGAGACCTTGAGCTAATGGAGTGATTGGGATTTAGATTTCTTGTTGTAATTTCATTGTATTAGCTGTAATTTTAATTCAGCCGTAACTTCTATTTCTGAAATTGTGTTTTACTGCTATAGTGTTTCGTTTTCTTAATTGTTTATGCTTAATTATGTTTAAATTCTTCGAGTTGAGTAACTAGATTGTTGGTTAGTGAACTCTCAGATTTAATGTTAGTTTCCCTGCAATTTCCGTTCAGTTACAGCTTGCGTGCCTTTTTGTCTTTAACGTATCAACCCATTTCTGAATTTTTCAGTTACTTCAATTTAGTTGGTGCCAATTTACTTCTTGAAAGTAGAGATAGCTATTAATGTGCTAATGCACTTAGATCGGATTATTTAGAATCTGAATTGTTTCCAAAGTCAGTTTCATTTCATTGTTCTAGCTCAGCTTGCGTATCAGCCTTTGGCTGCAGATTTCAAGTTAGTTTCTGAATTTTTTAGCTTGTGTTCCAATTCGATTTATGTCCAGCTTAATTCCTGCAATTAGAGATCACAATTAGTGTGTTAATGTATTAGATTCGAGTTTAGTTCTCAATCAGTTTTAGTTCTGAATTTAAGTTCAGTTGTGGCGTATCAAACCCCAAATCCTGTTTCGGTTCAGTTTCTGCACACCATCTGTGTTGATTTCAGTTTCTGTCTTGCGTATCAGATTAGAGTTTCTAAAAATTGCATCAAAAGAATAATGATTGATGAATTGTCCCTGATCGACAGACTTGTAGACCTCACAGCTTGTCTTGCATTTGGCTGATTTGAATTACTTCATCCATTTCTGTCTTTGGATGATCTGAATTTTATAGCCAACTGAAATCATGTACCCAATCTGCCTATTTCACAGCCAGTTGTTGAACCTAAGTTGCTTGTTTGGCTTTACATATAATGTGTTGCTGCATCCATGTGTTGCTGAATTCGAATTCTGAAGGTTCGAACCTCAATTCTACACTCTTGCAACTCATTTCTGCATCAAGTACATTTCTGAACTGATCAGCCTTTGCTTGATTGCGGCAGCGCTTCATTTATTTCAGTAGGTCATGTTCACTGACAGCTTTGTTTCCAAGCTTGGTCGATTGGTTTTATTGCTGAATTGTCAGCATTAGCTTGGCACTCTATATCTAAATTTGGCACATAAGCTTTATCCATTTAGGGTAGCAAGTTTACTTAAATTCTGCACAATGCTTCAAATGAAATTTCAGCATTAGTTGTGCCAAGTTTAATGCAATTTTTGTGAGCTATGGAAATTTCAATCAGGTTGTTTCTTGCCTAGCTTGTTACTGAATTCTAATTGTCATTCCGGCATCAGTATCAAGTTGCAATTCTGCAATTAGGTTTAAATGCTAGCATTCGGTTCAACCGAGAATTGTCAAATTGTTTTGTTCCACTTGTTTCCCATTAGTTTTGCTTGAGGGGTAAGTCCCGAGGTTAAACATAAGCTGTAGTGCAATATTTCATTTGGAAGTAGTTGAATTCTGAATTTTTACAAATTGGCATTGGTTTGATCGAGTTGTTCATTGGTTGAGTTATCAATTGCAATTACCATGTTTAGTTCTTTGAGTTAAGTTTTTCTTCTTTCTCTCAAGTTTTCAATTTTGAACTGCAAATCAAACCCACATTTTATTTGAAACCAAATCCAATTCACATTCGAAACCCAAAAATTAGTAACGACACATAAACACAAGCGCGAATCACACAACATCAACTAGTCCCGAGGAAAAATACGACCTGTGACCCCTTTACTACGTTTTCATTCTTTGATTGCAAAAAGGGTTTTCAGCATTTATTCATATTTAAATTTGAGACCCACACTTTCGTGACAGTCTATTTAGGGTCCATCAAATTTTTGGCGCCGTTGTCGGGGAGGCAACTAGTTGATTTGTTTAATTTTTGCTTGTATGCTTTTGGACATATCATTGGGTTCTATTTTATTTTGCTTTATCTTTCGTATACGGTTGCTGTCATTTTTCTTGTTTGTTGTGTGACAGGGTTGTAAGATCAAAATGTTTTCACCAGAGGACTATACAGAGATAAAAGAGGCATTGATGGAGTTGAAATGTTGGTGTAAGGTGTTGGAATACCAACAAAAATATAAAGCTCATTCATCTACTCACCAGCAGTCGATTCAGCCTACATTTCAGCCATCTCAGCCCCAATTTCAGCAACCACAACAATTCCAGCAGCCACCACAGCAATTTCAACCGCAATTCGAACAATTTCAGCAAGATTTTCAGCCAAGTCAACCAAATTTCCAGCAAACTTAGATTGGGCAGCCACTATTCCAAAGTTTTCAGCCCCAAATTCAGCAATTTCAGCCCAACTTTCAGCCACCTTATCAACAAAATCAATCACTTTTTCAAGGAATTCAGCAAGGGTGTTTAAATAATCAGAATTTTCAGCAACCACCCTTCCATCAAGTTCAACCAAACCAAAATTTTCAGCAGCCTTTTGTAAGTTTTCAGCAGGGAAATAATCAATTTCAGCCTCAACCTCAGCCATGGCAGCAAGAATTTCAACCTATACAGAATTTTCAACAACCTCTTCAATATTCACAGCCATACGATCCAAATTTTCAGTTTCAAAACCAGAATTTCCAGCCCACGCAATTTCAGTTTTCACCCCTACAATTTCAACCTCAGATCCAAGATTTCCAGGGTTACAATTCTCAGCAATTTCAACCATCATTCCAGCCAAATTTTCAGCAGTTTAATCAGCCTATTCAACCATTTAATCAGCCCCCACAGTCTCCATTTCAGAATGCACAGTCTACT
This sequence comes from Boesenbergia rotunda, assembly GCA_024364735.1. Classification (NCBI taxonomy): domain Eukaryota; kingdom Viridiplantae; phylum Streptophyta; class Magnoliopsida; order Zingiberales; family Zingiberaceae; genus Boesenbergia; species Boesenbergia rotunda. Next base: position 191,987 of record JAGFNQ010010363.1, on the reverse strand, counting down.
CTTGGTCTTCAGCAGCCTTATGTTACATTTCAAGACCAACAAGAGTTCCACACTAACCAAGGAGGCTTTGAGAATCCTGATTGGAGCGAGGCTCAACAAAGGTTGGAGGAGATGTTTCAACAAGTCCTACAACAACGACAAAGTTTTCAAGAACAACAACAACAAATTTTTCAAGAACAACAACAAAGGCTTCAAAACATGCAAGATCAATTGAAACAAAGTCAAGCCCAAGAGTCAGGACAATTATCTTCTCATGCTACTCTTAATTCTGAGGGCCCCGGAGTTAAATTTTTATCAGTTCAAGGTGACCCTAGTGCATGGCCAAGTCCTTCTTCAAGTGATCTTGCAAATTTGGTGGAAGAAGAAGAAGAAATCATTAAAATCAGGGCACCTACAGCATGCATTCCTCCGGAGATTCTTGTTCAAAATTCATTTCCAAAATTTTCAGCTCAAGATGAAGAAACTGAAGCTCCACAGGACCATTCTCATCTTTTATTTTGTGATGATAGTATTAGTGATGGTCCTAATTTTTCTAATGTTGTTGTTGCAGATATTACAGGAGAAGCATGCACGGGGGATGATTCCACAGGTGTAGGGGATTGCACTAAGCCCCAGGAACTACCACAAGATTCAGAGGATGAACCAGAAAGTGTAGGGACTTGCATGGTGGAAGCAAAAACCCAAGGATCACCTGCTTTAGTTGAGTGTCCACCAGAACCTGAACCTGAAGTGGAGCTTGAACATGATCAGGAGGAGAACACAGATACATCTACTCTTGTAGAACCTCCAGGTATTCTTCAGCACGCTCAGGTAAGTATTTCTCCTCTTTGTTCAGAAAAATTCAGCGAGGCACCTAGTGCTGACTTTATTGGTTATGATGAATTTATTGATATACCTTGTGTAGAAACTGCTTGTGCAAACCCAATAGAGGTACCAAAAATTGATTTCATTGGTCATAATGCATTACTTGATACATCTCTTGTAGATATGGGTTGCGAACAAATTTTAGAGGCACCTATAATTGATATTGTTTATTATGATGAATCTCTTGATACATCTTTTGTGGATATGAATTGTGAAAATTTTTTAAAAGTGCCTGAAATTGATGTTATTTATTTTGATGAATCTCTTGCTATATCTTATGCTGAGGTTGAATGTGAAAAACTTATGGAGATATCCGAGATTGATTTTATTGGTTGTGACACATTGCTTGATACATCCTTGATGGAAAATAATTATGATATTTCTATTGAAGTGCCAAAAATTGATTTCTTTGTTTGTGATGAGCTCCTGGATGCAAATTTTATAGAAAATAATTGTGAAAAAATTATTGAGGCACCAAGAATTGATTTAATTGGATGTGATGCAGTTTTGGATACATTTCATGCAGAGACTGAATTTATATCATTTCTTTCTGACCCTGAACGCTTGAGAGAGGTATTATATTGTTTTGCAGGGTCCAGAAGACTTCAGGAGTGGGTGCTCCATCTGAACAGACTGCAACCTCCTGGAAGAACTTCTAAAGGGCATCAAGAAGGAGGAGTTGATCTTACTTTAATTCATAGCACTCCATTCCTTCAATGGATTTTGAACCTAAATCGCCTGCGGCCACCGGAGCAAATTTTTATAAAGTTCAAGTGTGGGGGAGTCTGAATTCTCTCAGCCACTCATACCCCTCCACTACCACGATGGAGGCTACTTCTAGATAGACTCCGTCCACCAGAATAAATGGGAGATTGTTCTTTCTTGTATTTTCTTTTATTGCATGTTTCATTTTTATGCTTTCTAGAAGTAAAATTTTCTTTTAAATTGAGCCCTTGTCAATAAATGCATGTTAGTTCTCTTAGAAGTTTGTTTCTTACATGAGTGGAAATAAATGTATCCCTCTAGGTTATCTCCATAGCATTTTAGACTCTCTTGGAAAATAAATTAAATTTGGTTGTTAAAACTTAGGGTTTGAGCTAATGGATGAAATCTTGGATGCTTGAGTACTACTTGGTTTTAGATTCTTAATTGATGACTTGAGATGAATTATTTTTGGCCTAGTGAGAATTAGCCTTATATTTGTGACACATACATGTTATTGTACTCTAGAACTTACTTAGGTTCTTTCTAAGCCATATTTCAATGATTGGATCACATCTATAGAGGCTAATCACTTTGGTTACCTTTCCATAACAATTTTGGCAAAAATCATGTTCATTCCATTTTTCTTTACTTATTTCCTACTCTTACCCTCACTTTTCTATTAACTTGTTGTTTGAAATGTTTCTTAATGCTATTTTGCCCGAGACGGACAAAGATTTAAGTGTGGGGGAGTGACTAGTGTTTTGGTATCGAAGAGGCATTTTATGCCAAGAAAATTTTTTGTGCCAAGCTCAATTCGGTTGAAGAAGAAGAATTTTTGTGCCAAAGTCCAAGTGGCACGTAAATATGTAATTGAAGCCGAATTCCGGAAGAAGTCAAGTAATAAGTTGAAGATCTAAGCAATGTGGTGCCAAGAAGAATTCGGCCGAAAAAAAAACAGAAAGAAAGAACAAACAACAAGTCTGTGCCAAGAAGAAGTAGACTCTTTGGATAGCATGTTTGATCAGAATGCATTGGACTTGCAGCTGCTCTTTGCTTAGAAATCAGAAACATCCTGCCAAGGGCTGAACAGCAACTAGACAGATCTGAAAGTAATGCAAAAATCGGTGCCAAGTGAGAAAATTGTGCCAAAGTTTCAAGTAGAGTTCATGTTTATGAATTTTACACATGTGGAAATGCAAATCTGAAGTGGGTAATCCACTGCCGATCAAAACAGAGAAGAATCAGAGAATCTGTTTGGAATTTCAGATCAAAACATAGAAACAGAAAATTCTTTGTTGTTGCAGTGAAGTGCAATGGTCGGAACTCAATTGGAAGGGCAGTGGCTGAAATTCTCTACAAAAAGGTGATGCTAATTGCTTGAGAAATCAGAGCATTACAATAAGTCTGCCGTGGAGCTAGAATCTAAAGTAGAAAATGCAGAAATCTGAAACCAACCTGTACAAATCTGCAATTGAAGTGCAGATCATCAATTTGAAACAAATGCAGAAATGTCTCAAGTTTACTGATATAACTTCTGGTTTTTCTGATACAAACTCTGATGCTAATTGGTCCAAGGTGTTCCAAATGAAGGTTGACTCCATCACTAGGTTTGAGAGCAGAGAAAAAAAAAGAGAAGAAAAACAGTTTGAAAAAAAAAAGAGCAAAAACAAAGGTGGCACACAATTGAAGACTTGACACTATAAAATCATTGAATGTTTTTCTCATCCGGATTTAAGCTTTATTTCATTTCAATTCTGACCTTACTAGAGAGAAAGGAAAAGAGGAAAAATCAGGAAAGAAGAATGGAGAAAGAAAAATGGCACGCAATAGACAAGAATTGGCACATTGAGAACAATTGGAGTTTTCTTCACCCAAATGAAAAGCATTAACCAAATTTTACTCCATCACACTTTTGAATTCACTATAGGACTGTCAAGAGGGTAGAGTTCATTGGAAACATCCTTAAGCACTCAAGTCTTCCACTTTATCAATTTTTCTATTTTCTTGATTTTTACTCCAATTCTTACCATTTTCCATGTTTTCACTTGTTTTTGTAGATGTGAATCCTAATCATGAATAATGGTGGAGATTAGATAACAAGCAAGCCTATGGTAGTGCAAGAAGCATGTGTGTTTGAGTGAGCTTCACTTCCATCAGCAACTTAGAACTTAAGGAGAGAGCCACCAAAATTTTTCTTGAAAGGCTAGTGAGTTGAATTCATCTCAATGACTCATGAAGGATGAAAAGGCTAAGTTGTTGATTTAAAGACAAGATACTAATCCATAGAGCTTAGATTTATGAGAATTGACAACCTTAGGTAATTTCTTTTCATTTGTTTCTAATTATGCTTAAGAAAATCTAAGGGATACATACTTAGTGATTTCGCGAGACGCTCAAGCTTAAGTGTGGGGGAGTTGATAAGTACCATTTTATAGATTATTTTAGTTGCTAAAATCCATGTTTGACCTATGTTTTTATTGCTTAATTGTGAATTTACCCTAGGTTTTAGAACTTCCTCTTATTTTGGACTTAATTGCAAATTTGCACAAAATTGGATTATTTGGCCACTAAATTTTTGAATTATTTTTGTAGGCATGAAAGGTTCATGGTCCTAGGGCATACTGGGTCAAACTTGAGTCTGAAAAGGACCCGGATCGAGTTATCAAGTTTCGGATTAACCCGGGCCGTCCGATTCAAAAGCGGCTAGATCTGAGACATCTGGGACCATCTGAAGCAATCCGAGCTAGGGTTAGCGTTGATCAAGCACTCTGATCAAGATCTGAAGGTTTCATCCCAATCAGAGCTCAATCAACCATTGGATCAAGCTCGGAGGGCTCTAGATTGTCCATTCAAAGATTAGGTTGATCTGGACCATCCGTTGCAAATCTGGAGGATCCGAGCTACCACGAGGCAGATCCTGACCCTTGATCAACATCTGGAAAGTTTGGGTCAGATCAGAGCAAGATCAGCCGTTGGATTTTCTCAAATCAATCTGGGTCGTCCATTCTTATGTATTTAATCAAACTTCTCCATAGCTTCCAGCTTGTCGCGTCTTCGCCGCACTGTTCTTCTGCTTCGTTCTTCTTTGTTTTCAGCTGTTTCCTTCAATCCAAGGGGCGCGACCACCCTTTCTCTTCATTTAGATCAAGTCGAGGTCACTGGGGAGAGCAATCTGTGGAGGTTTCAGCTCGGCATTGGGCAAGAACAGGGATGAGTGAGGGTTTCCTCAACTCTGTATTTGATAGCTTCGATTTCAGTTTTGTCAAGTTCTTCATCAATCCAAGCTATTCAGAGGGGTTCCCTGAAGTGTTTGGATCATTCCCGCACCTTCATTTCAATCAGACAAGGCTAAATTGAAGAAATCGATTGGGATTTCCATCTTGAACAGAGTTTGAGCTAGATTGGATCGCGGATTCAGTTTTCCAGTGAATTGCTGAGCTTAGGGGTTCGAGGCCAGCCCTTGCGTGACGAACAAGGAGACATTGAGCTAATGGAGTGATTGGGGTTTAGATTTCTTGTTGCAATTTCATTGTATTAGCTGTAATTTTAATTCAGCCGCAACTTCTGTTTCTGAAATTGTGTTTTACTGCTATAGTGTTTCGTTTTCTTAATTGTTTATGCTTAATTAGGTTTAAATTCTTCGAGTTGAGTAACTAGATTGTTGGTTAGTGAACTCTCAGATTTAGTGTTAGTTTCCCTGCAATTTCCGTTCAGTTACAGCTTGCGTGCCATTTTGTCTTTAACGTATCAACCCATTTCTGAATTTTTCAGTTACTTCAATTTAGTTGGTGCCAGTTTACTTCTTGAAAGTAGAGATAGCTATTAATGTGCTAATGCACTTAGATCGGATTATTTAGAATCTGAATTGTTTCCAAAGTCAGTTTCATTTCATTGTTCTAGCTCAGCTTGCGTATCAGCCTTTGGCTGCAGATTTCAAGTTAGTTTCTGAATTTTTCAACTTGTGTTCCAATTCGATTTATGTTCAGCTTAATTCCTGCAATTAGAGATCACAATTAGTGTGTTAATGTATTAGATTCGAGTTTAGTTCTCAATCAGTTTTAGTTCTGAATTTAAGTTCAGTTGTGGCGTATCAAACCCCAAATCCTGTTTCGGTTCAGTTTCTGCACACCATCTGTGTTGAATTCAGTTTGTCTTGCGTATCAGATTAGAGTTTCTAAAAGTTGCATCAAAAGAATAATGATTGATGAATTGTCCCTGATCGACAGACTTGTAGACCATTTGGCTGATTTGAATTACTTCATCCATTTCTGTCTTTGGATGATCTGAATTTTTCAGCCAACTGAAATCATGTACCCAATCTGCCTATTTCACAGCCAGTTGTTGAACATAAGTTGCTTGTTTGGCTTTGCATATAATGTGTTGCTGCATCCATGTGTTGCTGAATTCGAATTCTGAAGGTTCGAACCTCAATTCTGCACTCTTGCAACTCATTTCTGCATCAAGTACATTTCTGAACTGATCAGCCTTTGCTTGATTGCGGCAGCGCTTCATTTATTTCAGTAGGTCATGTTCACTGACAGCTTTGTTTCCAAGCTTGGTCGATTGGTTTTATTGCTGAATTGTCAACATTAGCTTGGCACTCTATATCTAAATTTGGCACATAAGCTTTATCCATTTGGGGTAGCAAGTTTACTTAAATTATGCATAATGCTTCAAATGAAATTTCAGCATTAGTTGTGTCAAGTTTAATGCAATTTTAGTGAGCTATGAAAATTTCAATCAGGTTGTTTCTTGCCTAGCTTGTTACTGAATTCTAATTGTCATTCCGGCATCAGTATCAAGTTGCAATTCTGCAATTAGGTTTAAATGCTAGCATTCGGTTCAACCGAGAATTGTCAAATTGTTTTATTCCACTTGTTTCCCGTTAGGTTTGCTTGAGGGGTAAGTCCCGAGGTTAAACATAAGCTGTAGTGCAATATTTCATTTGGAAGTAGTTGAATTCTGAATTTTTACAAATTGGCATTGGTTTGATCAAGTTGTTCATTGGTTGAGTTATCAATTGCAATTACCATGTTTAGTTCTTTGAGTTAAGTTTTTCTTCTTTCTCTCAAGTTTTCAATTTTGAACTGCAAATCAAAACCACATTTTATTTGAAACCATATCCAATTCACATTCGAAACCCAAAAATTAGTAACGACACATAAACACAAGCGCGAATCACACAACATCAACTTGTCCCGAGGAAAAATACGATCTGTGGCCCCTTTACTACGTTTTCATTTTTTGATTGTAAAAAGGGTTTCCAGCATTTATTCATATTTAAATTTGAGACTCATACTTTCGTGACAGTCTATTTAGGGTCCATCAAGCACCGATATTAAAAACTCACTCTTATATTCATAAGATATGTTACAAGAGAGTATTATAAGAAATAATAAAACTTCTCTCACAAGAAGGAAAGATTGTCCCTCTTGTTTGAGAATCCGAAACTTAGGAAGAAGAGACAGCTTTGTAAGCCTTTTTTTTAGGAAATAGAAAATAGATTTTCTTTACTTGCTTCCAATGAGAGATGTGATCCCATTTTATAGAGATGGGATGATTATTTAGCCATCATAACCCGTCAATTATTAGTTATATTGTAGTCAAAATAATAGCAAGTAAATCAAGTAATTAATGGTCGATGAATCAGGCAATTAATGGCTGATGTGGCAGCCAATTAATAATTGTTAAACTAGCCAAACGAAAAAGAATAATTAACGAGGTTGGGTAACGTCGAACCTTAGATGACCGATCAGGTTCCACGGAAGTTTTTCATTGGTCGCGAGAGTAAATCGGGAAGTGCTTGTGACGGGTGGTCCAGAAGCCTAGCGTCCCAAGATTCACGTCCCGTTTAGAAGAAAAATTTCTGCAAAATACGCTGTGTGGATCAAACCGTGAATATATGGGATAATGACTAATCATCCTTAATTTTACTGCATCATAGCCTGAGAGCAACTAGACAAAAGAGGCTGAACAATAACGGGTTGGTGGGCCAAATAATAATATAGATTTTCAGCTAGATAATAGTTGATTTTTAACTATATTATCTTTCTTATTTTCAATGCCTCTAGACTATGATGTAACGGTAGGACGACTAATCACTATCCCATGTATTTATGGTTCGATGATTAATTTTTTTTTTCAACGCTCTCCTCCCCGCCTCCACGCCTACCTCCTCAAGCACAACTTGTTCGACGGGATGCCCCACTGAAACCTCGTCACCATGAACACCATGCTCTCCTGCCTCGCTCGCTCCGGAGAACTCTCCTCCTCCCGCACCCACTTCAATGGCATGCCTGAGAAGGATATCGTCACTTCTTCCACCATGATCCACGCCTACGTGGACAGGGGCTGACCGCCGTAGGCCCTGTCAAGCTTGATCGCCTCATGCTCGTCACTTTGCTAGTCGCTTGCTCCTGCTCTGGCTCATTCCCGCTAACAGGGAAATCCATCCATGCTTACCTTGTGAGGAACGGGAATGCTCATCAATGTTCAGCTTGGCATGTGATGAGTGCGTTAAAGGTGTTCGAGAGAAATCCAGAGAGGAATGTGATGCACAATGAATCGTGGATTGGCCATGCATGATCTTAGCAAGAATGCAGTGACATTAATTGTTTGAGAAGATGCTTTGATGTCGATGTTCGATCCAACGAGATCACAATCATATATTTATACCCCCCTCTATGTGGACACTATCCAGAGGAAGGCATCATAGCGAGCTGTAGAAGAAGAAGATGATGATGATAAGCATGGGGAATCTGATCAAAGTGGCTGAGGTGATGCTGCCCCTGTATATGGCGCTGGGACTCGGCTACTTCTCCTTACGGTGGTGGCGCCTTATCTTGTCGGAGCAGTGCAAAACGATCGACCGCCTTGTCTTCTTCATCACCCAGCCACTATTCACGCTTCAATTTACGTTGCACACGAACCCCTTTGCCATGAACTACCGCATGATCGCTGTCGACGCTATCTCAAAGGTACTGGTGGCTGCCTTGCTGGCGGCGTGGACGAGCTGCAGGTGGTAGATCTGCCACAGGGACCAGGAAAGGCCGAGTTATTGCTAGGTCATCATCAGCTTCTCGCTGACCCAATTCACCAACTCGCTGGTGGTGGGGGTTCTGCTGGTGACGGCGATGTTCGGGCCGTGGGCGAAAGAGATGATGGTGCAGTTCTCGGTGGTGCAGACCATAATGTGGCTAACGCTGCTGCAATTTGTGTACGAGATTAGGAAGGCTAGCTGCGGCCTGTTCTCCGGAGCCTCTCCGCCTGCTACCAAGGTCGATGTGGAAGGCGGCACCGGAGAGGGGTCGGAGCTGGCGGCGGCTAGGCCGTCATACTGCTCGTTGATCAAAGTGGTGTTGATTAGTCTCGCGAAGAACTCAAACTCATACGCTTACATAATCGGCATCATGTGGGCGTTCCTCGATTCTGAAATTCTGATGATGAGATTATGAACAGAATTAACATGGACTATGCACCTATAGTGCTGAATTCCCAGGGGCAAAGAGACCAACATCCCAAAAGTTATACCCTGCAAAATTCATTAAAGATAAGATTATGTCAATTAAATTTTAGCTGATGAAACATGAATTAACTTAAGAATATGTAATGGAGACTTACGCAGTGCTAAGGACATCAACATCCAATTCATATTCTTTTGGAAAAATAAAAGAAGTGATGGATTGTGGCATAGCAGCCTTTTATATATACATGTAAAACCAATCTTGGAGTATTAATTTGCGTACTTGTAGTATATAAATACACTAATTGTATGATTACTAGATGCATATCAATACACTTACTTGTATGATCGCTAGATGTAAGACTTTGCCGCGAAGACCTATGGAGAAGGATACCACGGCCATTGCCGCTGGTCCGCAGACGAACTTTAGTATCATTGCTCGTGTTGTCCACCTCAGTCCACGTATGAGTATCTTCTCTTGTGATGCCATGAATAATCCTACTTCTCATAATTTTAATTATATTCATAATCTCATGAAATAAAAAATAAATGGTCAAATTCAAATTACCCATAGAGTACTTGGCCATCCATGACCCTGCATTAAACATGATCAGAATAGAATTCTCAATGAACTTTGGAATCTCGAAATGCCACCTGATTAGTCAAAATAAAGAATTTTTATAATTTTAAGTCTTTTTACTCTTTAAAAATTAAAATTAATTTATAAAGTAAAACAATTATTTTTTTTATCAAAGATTAATTAGAAGTGAAAAATATACCTGTGATCGAGGAATGTCCACGTGATGCCGATTATGAAGGCGTATGAGTTTGGGTTCTTCGCAAAATTGATCAACACCACCTTGATCAACGAGCAATACGACGGCCTAGTCGCCGCCAGCTCCGCCCCCCTTTCCGGTGTTGCCTTCCACGTCGACCCTGGTAGTAGGCGGAGAGGCTCCGGAGAACAGGCCGCAGCTGGCCTTCCTGATCTCGAACACAAATTGCAGCAACGTTAGCCACACGATGGCTTGCACCACCACCTCCTTTGCCCACGGCCCGAACATCTCCGTCACCAGCGGAACTCCCACCACCAGCGAGTTGGTGAATTGGGTCAGCGAGAAGCTGGTGATGGCCCAGCAATAACTCGACCTTTCCTGGTCCCTGTGGCAGAGCCACCACCTGCAGCTCGTCCACGCCGCCAGCAGGGCAGCTATCAGTACCTTTGAGATACCGTCGGCGGCGATCATGCGTTAGTTCATGGCAAAGGGGTTCGTGTGCAACGTAAATTGAAACGTGAATAGTGGCTGGGTGATGAAGAAGACAGGCGGTCGATCGCTTTGCACGGCTCCGGCAAGATAAGGCGTCACCACCGCAAGGAGACGTAGTCGAGCCCCAATGCCATGTACATGGGCAGCATCACCCAGCCACTTTGATCAGATTCTTCGTGTTTATCATCATCTTCTTCTACAGCTCATTGTGATATCTACCGCTGGATAGTATCCACATAGAGGAGGGGTACAGATATACATACGTATGTGTCGTGCGTTCGGCTGCCGGTGCTGCGTTCCAACTGGTGGACAATTTATCTGCATATCCACGGTGTGACGCGCGAGACTTCCCACTGGCGAACACTTTCTCTGCATATCCACGTTGTGACGCGCGATACATATCCACGAGGCGACGTGCGAGGCGACGCGCTGGGAACACTTTCTCTGCGTATCCAGGTTGTGACGCGCGATATCTGCATATATCGTTGTCACGCGCGATATACGCCCCACGAACACTGACGCACAACGATAAACGCCCCACTGGTGAACACTACGTTGGGACGCGCAACGCGAGACGTGTGACGCGCGACGCGAGACGTGTGACGCGCGACGCGAGACGTGTGACACACTACGTTGTGATGCGCGAGACGCCCCGCTGGTGAACACCCCGCTGGTGAACACTACGTTGTGACGCGCAACGCGACGCCGAATTGAACGGGTTGATTGTGACTGAACTTTGAGAACTGGTTGCGTGATGATTCTCCTCTTCTCACGCCGAATTGAACTTTGATAACGGATTTACGTGACGAATCTCCTCTTCGTATTATGGGTTTCCTCGATGATAAATTTTGAAACGTAATTTAAAATATATATGAATATGACCAATATTCATATTCAAAAATAAAGATGACAAGTTTTTGAAACGTAATTTAAAATAAATATGAATATGACGAATCTCCTCTTCTTATCGATGATAAGTTTTTGAAACGTAATATAAAAAAAATTAAAACGTAATTTAAAATAAATTAGAAATGAAATTTATAAATAAAATTTTTCAAACAAAAATAAATATTAAATAACCACTAAATTTGATACAAAATTATATCAATTTATAAATTTGTTTCAAATATTTTAAATGAAAATAATTTGTTTATAATTTATATAATTCAGGAAGGAATTTATAACTAATTATAAATACATTTTATGTTAATTTATTAAAACCTAAAATCCTATTCTTCTCCCAAGACACGCACGGCGATATCTCCAACTCCCTCGTCTCTGACTCCTCATTCATGCGATTCTTCAAATTTATTGCTATGTTATCGGATTTTACAACCTATTTAGTAATTTCCAACTAAAAATAGACACACAGCTAAAGTTTGCTAAAAGGTAAAAATCAATAGGCCAATACCTAAGTTTGACTTAGTTACATGACCCAAAGAGAAAACAGATAAAGTTAGATAACTAAAATGTATTTTTTTTCGATATATATTACATATTTGAATATGGAAATAATCATGAAATAAATCAATTAACTAGTATTTCATTCTAATAATTTTAAAGACTTAATAATAATAATGATAACTAGTATTATTATAGCCACAAAATTAATTTCAAAAAAAAAAAGAATTAAACTTCATCCTTCACCTATGTCACAAATGACATAGTAGTATATATCTACAAAATCAACTTTTTTTAATATAGACATATATATTATATATCTGAATTATATCTGATTTAGAAGTGCAAACAAATTGAACTGGTTCATGAGTTTTTTGAGGGAACTCAAAAAATATTTGATTTATATTCAAATTTATCAAATTTAAGCTAAACTCGAACATTAAGTCAAACTTGAGCCCAAATTATATTGTTCCATAACTCATAAACCTTGATATTTTATTAATATAATATAAATATATTAAATAAATAGATTTTGAGCCTTTTAAGTATTTATTTTCGTGCAATAGTTCGAATAGCTCACGAACATCTTCGAATCTTTTGAGCCGGACTTGAACCTGAACCATGTTTCAAACCTAACTTGAACCTGAACCCTATTTCAAACCTAACTTAAACCAAAAATTTTAAATTTTGATTTTGTATTTTTAAGAAGATTATGATTTTAATTTTAATTTCATTAATAGTGTTCATGAAAATTAGGTAATTAAATCATTGACAATATATCTTAATAATATTCAAGATTTATAACAATAAAATCTACCAACTATCTTCTCATATTAACATTGCCATATTTTCTAATATATAATAATTTTAAAAATTGTCGTATTAATTTTTTAAAGAAAATTAAGAAAATAGAAATGCTCATTTATTTATCCTAAAAACAATTCCTTTATTTCTCCTAAATCAAATCTCCATCCCACCATTTACTTCTCCTATTCATACTAATGTCATTTATTCGCTTGATAGCCATTTATGTCTCCTAAAATCAATTCCCACATATTTCACACTCTCGCCCTTTGTATTTTACATTCCCGCCTATTTTAAAGTTAACATATATCTCACAATCGGTTTTCCCCTCTTGTCTTGTGCAACCTTCGCTCCACCTGTTAAGGGTTGCAATGGTGCAAACTTAATTCCACATTGAAAAATACATGGGAAGATCATTGGTTTATAAGGAATATGATATCTCCATTCGCATGATACCTTTTGGGAGAGTCCAAGAGCAAAACCATGAGTGTTTAGTCCCAAAGTGGACAATATCATGTTATTGTGGAGATATCTTAATTCTTTTTGGTCCTATCAATTGGTATCAGAGCGTTGGCTTTGTTTCGTCGTTTTTTATGACAATAAAGTTTAAGTTTTTTCGTCAATTTATTGTTTGTATACTAGATTAAGTTTTCCTAGTATAATACAATTTTTTGATCGTCGAAAAAATAATATACGATAGGCTTGTTTTTTTTAAGTTTTTCGTAAGAACTCCATGTTTAATCTAAATTTTAGGTTAAAATTGTGACACTTCAATCGATTGATTTGGTCAACCCATCGATTATTAAGCCTAAAATAACGAATAGAAATGATTAGAATCTTTGATCGATTGAGAATTTTTCCTAATCGATTAACCATCTTAATTTTACGACAGAATCAATTATTGATCAATTGAAATTGTTTTCAATCGATTAAAAGCTTTATAGGATTAATTATAAATCGGATTGATTTAATTAGGATCGATTAATGCATCCCTTAATCGATGCAATTTGTTTTTCATTGATTAAAAGCATTCGCTAATCGATTACAATGTTAAGAATCGATTTCGATTCGTGTGAATCGATTCTTTTACGTACAGAAAAAAAAATTAAAAATAAAAAAAATAATAAAAACAAAACAAATAAAAAACAAACAAAACCCTCTTACAGGTGGGACCCACCTTTAAAGGCAAAGGTTTGTGTTTTCATTTTTGTTTTGTATATTTTGTTTTTATTTTTTATTTTTGTGATTAATATGGATGATAATCTCCTACGGTAGACTTTCAAATCAGTTAAGGTAATTAATTGGGTTAAATCAATTATTATTGTATGGAATTAATCCATTAGTAAGTCTAATTTCTTAGGTCTATCTATATAACGTGCTATTAAATTCAATTATTGTGTTGGTCCAGAGGAAGACACCTTAGATCGGTTTAGTGTATTTTGTGTTGGTAGATGTATATCAATGCTAAGAGTGATCGACCCAAAGGAAGGTTACTTTTATGCCAGATATATGTTCAAGATAATTTTCAATTATTGAACATAATTTATTTTGTTCTGATCATGCACAAAATATGTCGGCCCAAAGAAAGACATGTTGCGTGGCAGATTAAAGTTGTTGTAGGCTATGGACCAAAATATAACTCATATAAAATTTCATATTATGCACACAATGGGTTGGCCCAAAGGAAGGCACATTGTGTGGCCAAGTGGCCAATTAAAGATTTATATCAGAGAGTACCGCTAACAAATTATATTTTAATCTACACATTAAAATGCAATGTTGTATTTGGTATCTCATAAGGAGCCTATTTAAATGCATTTAAAATTTTATTTATTTGCATAATTTTATTTTATATATATATATATATATATATATGTTCTTGGCTTTAGTTAAATCGTGAGCTTAAATAATTTTTTTCTTTTAATTTCAGTGGAATCTGTAACTGCCAACATTAATAAGTTCTCAACATTAACTGGTTCAAATTATGCTGAATGGAAAGAATACGCGATCGTAATCTTAGGCTGCATGGACTTGGACTATGCATTAAAAGGAATGATCGTCCCGCACCTTTGACTAGTGCTAGCACTATAGAGCAGAGGGCTGAATTTCAACTGTGGGAGAAATCAAATCGCATGAGTCTAAGTATAATAAAATTTTCCATACCGGCACAAATAAAGGGCTCAATAACAGAGAGTGAAGATGCTAGGAGTTTCCTTAACCAACTGGCAGACCGATTCATCTCAAATGAAAAGGTCGAGATTACTACACTTCTTACGAAGTTGGTAACCATGCGGTACATTGATAAAAGAAACATAAGAGAGTAGACATCTGAAAGTGCTCACTTAGCATCTGATTCTCAAAGTACGAGCAAGAAGCGAAAGAGGATCAATAACAAAGGAAAAGGAAAGCAAACTGCAGATTCTAGAGACAAACTTCTCAACTTTGTTAGTTCAGAAGTCAATTTAGCTATTGTACCCACTGACACTTGGTGGATAGATACTGGTGCTAATACTCACATAAGTGTCACTATACAGGGTTGTCTCAGGAGCCTACTTCCACTTGATGGTGAAAGATACATCTATACGGGGAATGGAAAAAAGACTGCAGTAGAGGCTATTGGTGTTTTTAGGCTTTATTTAGGAGCTGATATCTATTTGGATTTGGAAATACATTCATTGTATCGTCTTTCAGACGAAACTTAATTTCAATTTCTTGTTTGGACAAATCAGGTTATTCTTGTTCATTTGGAAATGAAATGTTTAGTATTTTCTTTAATTCAATTTTGATTGGTAATGGTTGCTTGGTTGATAAGCTTTATAAATTAAACACCTTTACTCCTACAATTGACAACGTAATAATGCATAGTATAGGTACGAAATGTAAATTGACCAACGAAAATTCTTCTATGCTGTGGCATAGGCGTTTAGGACATATATCCAAACAACGCCTAGAAAGGTTAATGTCACATGGTTCTTGATTCCCTTGACATGTAAGACTTTGATGTCTGCATAGAGTGTGTTAAGGGGAAGACAACTAACAAAAGGAACAAAGGGGTTGGCCGTTGTAGTGATGTTTTGGAGCTAATACATACAGATATTTGTGGACCATTCCCTAAGGCATCTTGGAATGGACACACATATTTTATTAGTTTCATAGACGACTATTCTAGACTTGGCTATCTATACCTTATTCATGAGAAGTCGCAATTTTTGGACATGTTCAAAATTTTCGAAGCCGAAGTTAAACTTCAACTAGGTAAGAAAATTAAAGTCGTCCGATCCGACCGTGGAGGAGAATATTACAGTCGATATGATGGATCAGGTGAACAACGTCCAGGACCTTTTGCAAATTACCTTGCTGAGTGTGGGATTGTGCCTCAGTATACCATGCCTGGTACACCCAGTCAGAATGGTGTAGCTGAGCGTCGCAATCGAACCCTAAAAGACATGGTGAGAAGTATGATGGCTTTCACTTCTCTACCGGAGTCTTTGTGGGGTGAGGCACTCAAGACTGCAGTTTACCTTCTCAATAGAGTACCTAGTAAGACAGTAACTAAAATCCCATTTGAGATGTGGACGGGTAGAAAGCCTAGCATTAGGCATTTACACGTCTGGGGTTGTCCAGCTGAGGCTAGGCCTTACAAGCCTAATGAAAAGAAACTGGACTCATGAACTGTTAGCTGCAATTTTGTAGGTTACTCAGAGAGATTAAAGGGGTATAAATTTTATGATCCATCTAATAGATCCTTCTTCGAAACGGGAAACGCCAAGTTTATTGAGGACAGTGGGAGCGATAGAATCAGGGAAGTATCTTTTGAGGAAAGCGTTGACAATCCTCCTATGGTTACTACTAGTGCAATCAGTAATGGTATGGTTACCATACCACACATAATGGATATTGCACATCTAGTGAGCGTAGTGAACCAAGATATTGTTGGGACCGGGTGCATGTCGACAAGGATACGGGTTCGTAAAATTTTAAATTTTTACGTGCAGCGGAAGAGATAGCATAAAATAATTTCCTAAATTATTTTAACCTCGTATCTAGCATGCAACCTTATGGTGTGTTGACATAATCATAAATTAAAACTTTGCGGAAAAGGTAAACTAATTTACTAAGTACCTCGCGTAACTTGAAGTAAGGGACGAGATCCAACCGTAGCGTCCCTTGGAAGCTTCGCCTCTATTCGCGTCCACGCAGAGTTCTCTTCGGGATGACTTCGCAAAGTCACGAGTTTTGTGCCGACGAGAACTACTAGATTCTCTATAGGCACAACAAAAATGATTAGGAAACTAACCACCGAATTAACGGAATCGAATTCCGAGAGAGAGGGAGATGTGATCCGCTTCTTCTTCTCCTTGGTTGGCTTCTCCTTCTTCTTGATGGCTCACGGCAACCAAGAGTGGAGGAGGTGTGCGCCGGCCCTAGCTTGGAAGGTGGGCGCCGGCCCTAGGTCTCCAAGTGGGCGCCGGCCCTAGGCAAGAGAGGGAGAAGGAGAAGAGAAGAGAAGAGAGAGAGGGAGAGCTCTATTAGGATTAGTTGATTCGGAATAAGTGCTTGCCTTTGGTTCATTTATATAGTAGCAACTCCTTTGCTAAGTCTCCCTCTTAACAGAATTAACGGAATTAACGGAATTAGTTATAAGAAATTTATCTTATAAATTCTCTTATTAATTATTCCGTTTAAGCCGAGTTTTATTATAACTAATTTATAATAAAACAAATTCTTCTTCTCTTTAAATCATGGAATAAATTTTATAAGAAATTTATAAACTTTCTTATTATGGAAAAATCAATTCATAATTGATTTTATAAAAATTAAAATAAACCAATTCATGGATTATTTTAACTTCCATAAAAAGAATAAATTTCTATAAATTTATTTATATAAATTTCTTTATACAAATTTATTTATCCATAATTTATAAAATAAATCGCACTAGATTTATTTTATTAATTAAACCAATTAAATTGGTTTTTCTCCCTTCAATGGCTGGCCACCCAAGGAGGGTTAACACGCTCTTTGGTCGGCCAAAACCGACCCGAACCGATCGCGAATTAAACTCATTTAATTCGCCCAAAAAGCCTTCAAAAGACTTAGCCATTTTTAGTTTCCGTTGCGCCTCTGATTAACTCAGATTCGACTTATTTCTCTTGATCGATAAGTCCAATTTTCAACTCGTTTTAAATCCCTCGGATTACTCGTAGTGCGTGTGACTAAATAGGATTTCGATTTATGTTGACCGTCTATAATCAACCAATTATAGAACGATCATGAGTGGCACCTAGTAGTACATCATGATCCCCAATTAATCGAAAGATCAACGGTTTGACCTCAGAAGAAATTATTCTGAAACCCTTCAGCAACTCTAATGAATCGTGCCTCATTCCCTTCACCACCTTATACCCACTTGGTTCAGGACATGGTCTGTTTGTGTCAGTCCCCACTAGACTGACTACGTCACACCTAGCCCAAGTAGTATCTTTCTCGTCCTTTGGATTTCTAATTACTCTCATGTATTTTAGAGACTTGCACTCTAAACATGATATACTCTGGCCAGAGGTTTTGAGTAACAATCCGACGATAGGCCTGGGTATACATCTCCTCGCAAGGAGTGGTGAATCCTTTGTAGGCTGTTCAAACATCTTCGGACACTTCGGCTTATACCCAATCATCCTGGGTCCACACCTCCTTGGAGATGCTTGCTTAAGATGTTAAAGTATAAGTCTCCATGACCAAGATGACTTGAACACCGCAAGTCAAAGGAACAGCGCACTTAAGCTGCAGTAAGATCTTCATTGACATTTCTATATATAGATTCCATATGAAGTCTTACAGCTAGTCACTCCAATGAACTAGTTCCCTTAACTAGCTAGCATCCATGTTTATCTTCGGACATCCCAATGTCACCAGCCAGTGAGAATCAGCTGATTAGAGAATAACCCATGCTAGTCTCAACAGAATTGATAGTGTCCGTATTTATCAATTCATCGACTAGGGATATTTTCAATACTTCACATTTGCGCATTTAGAGATAATCACTAGTTGTGATCCCATCACAAATTCTCTTATACTGTGAGTTGTATTGCGGATATTCAGTAGATGAGTTTAAGATCCCAATCAAATACACAAGAATGTATACTCAAATAGTGAATTATCATTTATTAAAATAAATGTTTACAATCATAAGGCGATTGCCTTAGGATACTTCTCTCATATCACTAACAGATATTCCCATGACATCTCCAATGCAATTGGAGGAGCCTACCACTGAAATTGAAGTGTTGCCTCATATTGATGAGCAAGTACCTCAACCACCTCAAACACAAGTGCCCTTAAGGCGATCCACAAGGGAACGGAGAAGCATGAATTCTCGTGATTATGTTTTTCTCCAAGAGCATGTGACGCCGGGCAGAATATAGATTATTCTGGGGCGAGAAGTTTCAGAGGGATTTACGAGAAAAAAAATAAGAAAGTAATAACGAGATAAGGAGTAGCCAAAACTAGGCTTAAACCTTATTGAGAAAAATAAGAGCGAGAAGTGAAAAATAGAGATATAGCCGTAACGTGGCTTAAGCGAAGCAAATTGATTCAATATCTAAACAACTTGTCCTAAACATCATCTAAGCATGAGTTTATATAGCACTCATATCCCTAAAAAAACTCTAAACCAACCAGACTTTGTCCCCTAAAATTTAGGAACAAATTTAACCAACAAAACTTAGTTTACTAAGATTTGGGAACTAACTAAACAAAAATATATAACCAATTAAAAAAAAACCAACAAGACTTGGTTTCCTAAGATTTAGGAACAAACTAAATAATATATATATAACCAATTAAAGAAAACCCTAAATATATAAATCTGAATATTATTTTGGATCCCCTCCTGCATCAGTCTCCCGGAGTTGAAGAGAACTCGTCCTCGAGTTCGACGTCTCCCTGATTGATGGTTCAGTGAAAAGGTGAACTCCTACAAGTAATTTACCCACTTAGCGTGTCGACTACTCAACTTATGCTGACCGTTGATGTACTTCAAAGCTTCATAATCTGTGAATAAGATAAATTCCTTCTGCACGAGATAATGACGCCAATGCTTTAAGGATTGCACAATAGCATAGAATTCCAGGTCATAGGTAGAATATTTTTTCTTGGCACCAGATAGTTTCTCACTGAAGAAGGCAATAGGGCGTCCTAATTAACTTAGAACACTACCAATGTCAATGCTAGATGTGTCACAGTTTACTTCGAACAGTTTGTCGAAATCTGGAAGTGCTAGAATAGGTGCTTCGGTCATCTTTTGTTTCACCAGCTGAAAACTAGTCATAGCTGCTTCACTCCATTTGAATTCGCGCTCCTTGAGGCACTCAATTATAGGAGCAATTAAGATACTAAAGTTCTGAATGAACCGGTGATAGAAAGAGGCTAATCCATGGAAACTTTGGACGTCATGAATGGTTTTTGGCTGTGGCCACTCTAAGATTGCCTTTATCTTTGATGGATCTGCACGGACACCCTTAGTAGAAACTATAAATCCAAGAAAAGAAACTGTAGTCGTGAAAAAAGAACACTTCCTTTTGTTGACGAACAAGGATTCCGCCTTTAGCTTCTCAAAAATAGTTCGGAGGTGATCAAGGTGTAAAGCCCTCGTCGGACTATAAATAAGGATGTCGTCAAAGTATACAACTACGAATCTTCCCAGGAAAGGCCGCAAAACCTGATGCATGAATCTCATGAATGTGCTGGTGGCATGGGACAGTCCAAAAGGCATGACCATCCACTTGTACAACCCATGTTGTGTCTTGAAGGTTGTCTTTCATTCATCTTCTGGCTTGATTTGAATCTGGTGGTATCCACTCTTCACTGTGATTTTGTTGATAGCTCGGCTATCAATACACATGCGCCATGAACCGTCTTTCTTTGGTACAAGTAGGGCAGGGACTGCATAGGGGCTCATACTCTCGCGAATATAGCCTTGTCTCAATAACTCCATAACTTGTCGTTGTAGCTCTTCGGCATCCTTAGGGTTAAGATGGTATGTCGGTCGGTTAGGCAAGCTTGCCCCCGGGACGAGATCAATTTGGTGATGAATATCTCTCATAGGGGGGAAGTCCTGGAGGAAGGTCATCTAATACCAAATCAGCAAAATCTACTATTAGATGGTTATCACCATAAAGTACTTCGTCAACATCATCATCAAATACTGATTCACCAAGTGTCTTGATCATGTCTTCTAGTGTAATTATAGACTGCAGACTGTCCATATTCCAATCAATGTTGTCTCGACAAATATTTTCCTTATGTTGCTCAACAACTTCATCTTTTATATTGTCATCATCATAAATAGGATCTCCGATTATTTTGGATCTTGTCATCCATATCTTTCTCAAGAAAAAGTTTATCCAAATTAAAATAAAAGAACTTACGACCATTGAGATCTCGAACACTATGATCACAGTGTGAGACTTCCTCTCTCGGAACCTGTCTACCACGACCTTGACCATGTGATAAGATCTTGCATTGTTAGATGCTGGGATAACTGTCTTTGTAGATCTTGAAGTATCTCATCCTGAGTGCTATAATCACGGTGTGAGGCTTCCTCAGTCGGAACCTGCCTGTCACGACTATGATCACGACCACGACGATTCTCCATTGGATCTTAATGAGCTCTGATACCAACTGACGCCGAGCAGAATATAGATTATTCTGGGGCGAGAAGTTTCAGAGGGATTTACGAGAAAAAAAATAAGAAAGTAATAACGAGATAAGGAGTAGCCAAAACTAGGCATAAACCTTATTGAGAAAAATAAGAGCGAGAAGAGAAAAATAGAGATATAGCTGTAACGTGGCTTAAGCGAAGCAAATTGATTCAATATCTAAACAACTTATCCTAAACATCATCTAAGCATGAGTTTATATAGCACTCATATCCCTAAAAAAACTCTAAACCAACCAGACTTTGTCCCCTAAAATTTAGGAATAAATTTAACCAACAAAACTTAGTTTCCTAAGATTTAGGAACTAACTAAACAAAAATATATAACCAATTAAAAAAACCCAACAAGACTTGGTTTCTTAAGATTTAGGAACAAACTAAATAAAAAATATATATAATCAATTAAAGAAAACCCTAAATATATAAATCTGAATATTATTTTGGATCCCCTCCTGCATCAGCATGAGTTTGATATAGGGTTGGAAAGTGATCTTACATCTTTCCAAGAAGTCAAACAATGCTCTAACCCTGAAAGGTGGATTAAAGTCATGCAAGAAGAGTTGAAGTCTGTTAGATCGAGAGAACCGATAGAGGGGGGGTGAATATCGGAAATCGTTCGGATTTAAGAAAGAGCAATTGCACAGCGGAAGATAAAAGTAAGACACGCGAACACAGTAATTTTTTACTTGGTTCAGAGCCTAGGTCGACTCCTACTCCAAGGCCCACGATTGTTGATCGTTTACTTTGGGCAATTGTATATGAGGCGCAAAAAGCAGTTTACAGTTTTGAGTCACAAATTTAGTACAGTAAACTTAACAAATAAAATAAAACTCTTCTTTTATCGACGTCCGATGTAGGTTGTCTTTTTCGGAGCAGCGGGACATCGTCGGCTCGAGTTGGGAGGTTTTCGGAGCGAGGCGCGAGAGCAGAAGAGTGTAGAAGCGTTGCTTGAAAATGTTGGTTGAGCCTTGGGGTCGAGGGCCCTTTATATAGGGCCTGGGGCGCCCGGAACGTCGGGGGCGCCCCCCCACGTGTCACACGATCCGCCTCGGTCTCGGTCAATTCTGATCCCCTCATATTCGGGATCAGACCTTGACCGGGGCGCCCGAAGTGCTGGGGGCGCCCGGGTTGACTGGGTCAAACATTATCCCTTGGCTTCGCTGGGTCGAGCTTCGATGCTTTGCTGTTGGGGGCGCTGGGGGCGCCCGGGAGCAGCGGGGGCGCCCGGGAGCACGGGGGCGCCCGGGAGTTGAACTGTCGAAGCTTGCTTTGCTTTTCTTGTGTTTTGTGTTCACCTTGGGGGTGCCCGGGACACTCCGGGCGCCCTGGTCAGCTGTTGTCTCATTCCTTTGAGGCTCTCTAAGCTGCTGACACACGTTCCTTTGGTGCTGCATCCAGGGTTAGTCCAAGACACAATAAAGCAATTAATTGTTAGTTTATACAGCCTTAGCTATCTTGGTTCTGACTTTGGGTCTCCAAAATGGAACCCTAGGTCGAACCGACGCCTACTGTTCCCTCGACGAGGAACGCGTCCTCACCTACTCCTCTCAGGAGAGTATACCTGACGCCAACCGCTCCTTTGGTTGGACTTTTGCCTAGCGGTCCTTTGCTAGGTCTTGGATACCGAGCTGTCCTTCGCCCGGTGCCTAGCATTTCTTCGCTAGGGCTTCAGTCCCAAGTTGTCCTTCGCCTGGCGCCTAGCAATCCTTCGCTAGGGCTTTTTACTCTGGCATTCCTTCGCCAGTGCCTAGCATTCCTTCGCTAGGGCTTTTTACTCTGGCATTCCTTCGCCAGTGCCTAGCATTCCTTCGCTAGGGCTTTTTGCCCTGGCATTCCTTCGCAGTGCCTAGCAGTCCTTCGCTAGGGCTTTTTACTCTGCACACTAGAGTGACATGTTAGATAACAACTAAGACTTAACTTTTGAACCCTGTTACCATTATCAAAACACAGGTTTGACTTTGGTGCTTTCTGCATCAACAATCTCCCCCTTTTTGATTTATGGCAACCCTAGTTCAAAAAGTTAAGTTTAATCAAAGCAAAAGAACATTAAATTTTGTTCCCTCCTCCTGGAAGGAATCTCCCCCTAGATTTTTCAAAAACTCGTGGGGTTTAAAAACATTTTACTTAGAATTTTTCAACAGCACTTTTTGAAAGCTTAAGTTTAGGTATTGGAAATCTTTTGACAACTTTAATTTTTAAAAGTACCTAGAAAAGTTTTTGAAGGCATGAGTTTCGAGTACTTAGAAAAATTTTGAAACCTTAAGTTTTTAAAGTACTCAATAGTTTTTGAAGGCCAAAAAAGTACTTAGTCAGATTTGACATTTTTAACTTAAGTACTTAGTAAAGTTTTGAAAAACAGAAGCTTAAGCATTTAGTAAAGTTTTGAAAAACTTGACTTGTAGCACTTTTTAGAAAAAGCTTAGTTAACTACTTTTTGACTTGTAGCAATTTTAGAAAAAAGCTTAGTTAACTACTTTTTTGACTTTTTGAATAAGGAAAGGAATTTGAACTTGAAAAAAAATTTGAACTCTCTCCTTTCCTTCCTTTCTCTCCCCCTTTGCCATATATCAAAAACAGATAGATATAGCATAAATTAAATTGCATAAAAGAAATAACTTTCATAAAGAAAAATATTTTGCATGATTTTGCTGTACTGAACCAATTCATGATAAAACCTAAGCCAAATCAGTTTATTTTCTCTTGTAGGGACCTGTCTAACACAATTAGCTACTCACTAACTGTTATAAGCAGTAGTTTTTGCTAGGGTTAGTCAAGTTAAGTGTTTCTGTTCAAGTTAGATTTTCTAAACTTGACACTTAACTTGATTGCTGTGTAAGTTGTATTTAGTGCCCCAATTACTGCAGATGCACTGACTTAAAGCATCTTGAATTAAGGCAAAGACCTAAGCATCTCAACCCTTTCTAGGTTATCACTCAAAAGTACCCTAAGGTGCTTGTGAGATGCTAGCTTCTAAATCTATAGGTGCATGCAGTTCTAGGGTTAGGGCCTAGGCTAAGTCCATTTGCGAAAAAGCCCTAGTTTTGAAAGGGGGTTGTTTAAAAAACTAAGTCGAAAAAGGATTAAAAAACTGATTTTAAAAACAATAATTTTTCAAAATTCTTTTAGAAACTGATTTTTAAAATAAAGCAAAAAAATAGAGTAAATCTACTCTACAGAGCACAATCCTAACTGCCTTCTAGAAAAGAAACAAGTACTCATAAGCTAGTCAACATAGCATAGTCAAACATAGAGTAGTCAACACAGTCATACAGTCAAACATAAGTCAACCCTACTGAGTAGGGGCAGTTAAATAGTTACTGGTACAATTCTAGGCAAAACTAGGACGAGGGACCGGGATGATCAGATGGGCCAGGCTGCCATGAATCGAATCGTGCCATCATCTCAATGTATCGTGCATCCGCCACTTCTCGATCGGCTCTACGAGCGTCCATTTGCTCGATGTGATAGGCCTCGACCTCCTCTCGGAGACTGTGGATCTCCGTCTATATCTGTGTGAGACGCTGATCGAGGGTCGGTGGTGGAGGCTCGTGATACCATGCTCGGGCTGCTGCCGCTATGTCCCCAACCTCCACGTCTACCTCCTCGTCTGAGTCGATCGGGGCCCCGGCCTGCTGTCGTCTAAAACTCAGAACCCCGGTGGCTGATACCTCTAGACCCGCTAATGAGAAGTTCCTAAATCCTATTTCATCAAAGTCGGTCATAGCGGTTATTTCACCCACGGTAATGTCGCGACCGTGGTGATGAAGGAGAGAGGTGATGATGTGGCAGTTTGGAGTGCATACTCGTCCCTGGGTTGTAACACTGGACGCATGCAGAGTAGTATGAAACATGTGTAGTCCAATGTCAATGTCAAGGTGATGGACTAGGGCATACAAAAGAAAGGCATGAAAGGGTCGCATGGTCCCGAGATCTCTAGTGGAGAGTGGTAAGATACAGCGGACCAGGACTCTGTACAGGGCATAGTCCTGCGCCTGAAGGTCAACGGCTTGAAATCGTCTATTTGCGGGGAGTTTGGCTTCCCTATAGAAGTAGGCGTGGATAGTGTCTAAGGTAATGTGAGAATAGGGAGGGTCAAATGGAGGATTCCTAGGTGGATAGCAGCAGAATGTGGACTGGGAGGCTCGTAGTCCAAGGAATCGGTTCAACAAAGTAGGGGTGATAGACAGAGGTATCCCTTGGACAGTAATGTTAAACATGAGATTATCTTGTTGAATTATGTTATTGTAGAATTCTGCACATAAGGATTCATTAATGGTATGAGTGCAGAAGACAAGATTATCTAATTGATTGAAGTTTATAATATTCATGGCTACGGGGCATGATTGAGTAAAGAAATGTCTATTAAGATAGCTTGTCTTAATAGGCTTGTAAATAGTTTGAGCAAACTTATTACATAATTCTAGAGTAGAAAATCTAGGGTCGGGACTTGGTTCGGCACCGGGGTTTGGTTGGTTTGCTCGGCGTCTTTTAAGAGAAAGAAATTAAGAGACGCATAAAGGTATTGCATTAAAAAAATTAATTTAAATGCAATAAAAATTATACCGGGCAGCTCGGGGAGGCATGGTTGAGGATGAGAGCTTGCAAGGTCTCTTGATCTTCTTGTAAGGAGGGAAGGGTGGTAGAAGTTGGTTTTTGGTGTGGGAAGAGAAGGAGGTTCGGGTGCCTTTTATAGGTATTTTAATGGGGGCGCCCTGGTCAGTGGTTACTGCCAAAGGCAGTGTCTTTGACTGGTTGGGGGCGCCCGGGACAGCCCGGGCGCCCTCGTCAGGCTGCTTTTGCAGCTTTTGCTGCATTGAGTGTGATAGGGGTGCCCGCGTGGTTCCGGGCGCCCTGGTCAAAGGCAGAGGCAGCTTTTTGCCTAGGGAGAAAGAAAAGGTGGGGTGGGGGCGCCCGCGTGGTTCCGGGCGCCCGGGACTTTATAGGAAAAGACAAGTTTTATGTCTTGTCATCGTTTGACCATGGTTTAATCGGTTTTGACCATGGTTTAATCGGTTTGACCAAGGTTAGAATTGCTTTGACTGCTTTGACTTGTGGTTTGACTATTTTGACTATGGTTTGACCATGTTGACCTTGGTTTGACCATGACCTTAACTATAGGATTAAACTACAATACAGGTATTAAAGGAATTATAATTGAGTTTAATTTTACTGTCTCACCCAATCTAGGATTTTCAATCACGTTAGCCTTATAGGTTTTGTGAGACAGGTTTTGATAAGTAAAATTATTTTTGAAGGATTATTATTTATTTTGAAAACCTTAATTAATTTTTGAAAGCATTTCAATTTATTTTGAAAGGAGAAGTGTGAATCTATACTTAATTGAAAATTGTGTTAGATTTGAATTTTACAAAAAGTAATTTGAATTTGAAATTCAAAAATTGGCTTCCAGGTCTTGACGAGACACTAGGCCTTCTTTGGCCGTAGCCTTATTGGATCATCAACCCTTTCCTTGACAAAGCCGTTTAATGAAATTTCATTTTCAAAATTAATTTTTGAAAAAGTTCTGGTCTAACTAGTTTGGATTTTGGATCGGTAGCTTCGGCTAGTTTCACCAGTCTAAAGAGACCAAGTAAACTTGATCTTATTAGAATTGGTTTCCCTAACGTACTATCATCTCACCTCCACCCAATACTTTGTTGTCAAGTTTCAGTTAGGTTTGTTCAGTCCTTATACTAACCTAAGTTTAAGCATGGTAAATTGCAGAAATTTAAATAAACAATCAATCATCCAATTTGCAAGAATTAAATTCTATTTAACAATAAAAATAGTTTTTAATTTGGCTCCCCCTGGACTAAAGCCACGGTAATGATTAGGCAAGATATGAATCTTGTCCTTGGGGATCCAATACTGATTTGATCCAGCTGGTTTGTTCAGGTACAGTTTAGGTACCCATGCCTGAACTTTACCTCTGGACTGATTCAGTATAGCAAAATAAGATCTTTGTCGGGATTTGGTTCTATAGCCAAGTCCGGATCAATTTAGAACGGACTTCTGTTTTCCAAGAATCATGTCAAGACCCTTGGAACCAGAAGTGAATCGTTCTAAGGCAGCTCTAAGATCCTTAACCTGAGTTTTCAGGGAGGAGTTTTCTTTCTCAAGTTTTTCAACTTGAGTAGGAGTTCCTCCTTGAACTTTCTCGGTTAAGGATTTAGAGTCAGCTCCCTCTTTCAGGAGTTTTACTTCCTGTCGGAGGGATTCGACTCGGAGTTTGGCTTTCGCCGAATCTCGAGAAAGATAAGAAATGAGTTCTTTTAATTGACTTCTATTGAAACCACTTACCTTGATTTCGCCGTCTTCTGAAAAGGTTAGTCTGCCATCGTCCTGTTCTGACTCTGACTCGGTCCCGACTTCTTCTGAGGCGGTCAGGGCTAGAAGGTTGGACTGGGGTGCTTCTTCTTCTTCTTCTGAAGAAGATTCGTCCCAGGTTGCTTGGAGTGCTTTCTTTCTTCTTGACTTTTTGGTCTCCTTTAGGTTTGGACACTCCGTCTTGTAGTGACCCTTCTTCTTGCACTCGTAGCAAGTTACGTTGGGCTTATTTTTGTCATTCGCGGGTTCAGCTGGTTCGTCCTTTCTTCGGTTGGCCTTCTTTCTGTAGGTTTGGTTCTTTAATTCTTTATAGTAACTTCGGGTCAATCGGACCAGCTTTGGTCGATCTCCTTCTTCGTCTTCTGAGTCTGAGTCTGAGTTAGACTCGGGTTCAGGTTGTGGCTTCTTCTTTGTTGATCTTCCAGTTTTTCCTGCAACAAAGGCAATACCTTTCTCGGTCATATTGCAGTTAGTCTGTTCATGAAGTTCTAACTCAGAAAATAATTCATCTAATTTAATTTTAGAGAGATCCCTTGAAACCTTGTATGCATCTACCATAGATGTCCACAAGGTATTTCTAGGGAAATCATTTAAGGCATACCTTATTAGGACACGATTTTCGACCTTGTGACCTATAGTGTGAAGACCGTTCATCAATTCTTGTATTCGTGCGTGGAGTTGGGCTGCTGTTTCATTGTCGGCCATCTTGATGGTGTACAATTTGTTTAGGAGCAGATCTCTCTTACTGATCCGAGTGTCTGATGTTCCTTCGTGCAGCTCGATCAGTTTTGCCCACAACTCCTTGGCACTGTTGAAGGGGCCCACCCGGTTCAGCTCCTCTTTTGTCAAGCCACATTGAAGAGTCTGAGTCGCCTTTGCATCTACTTCGATTCTTCGTTTCAGAGCGGTGTCCCACTCTGTGTAGCTTTGAGGAACCCCGTCAGCATTTGTGGGAATCTCCAGTCCGGACTGGATGATAATCCACATGTCCACCTGAGTTTTCAGGTGGACCTCCATTCGACTTTTCCAGTATGAAAAGTCTTCTCCACTGAAAAGTGGAGGTCTGGCGGTGCTGAATCCTTCTTGGATGGCCATTTTAATCTGAAAAGAATAACTCAAAAAGATTTCCCAAGACTTAGTCTTGGATTAGTAGTGTGGGATGAATAAAATGAAATAACGAGGGGTGTTGCACCAACCTCGATTAACGGAAAAAAGAAAATTCGAACAAAATATTTAAAAGAAATTCGAACGAAAAAAAATAAAAATAAAAATCCGAAAAATTTTCAAACTTGTGGTTGCACCAAATTTGAACTTCCCCGCTCTGATACCACTTGTTGGATCGAGAGAATTGATAGAGGGGGGGGTGAATATCGGAAATCGTTCGGATTTAAGAAAGAGCAATTGCACAGCGGAAGATAAAAGTAAGACACGCGAACACAGTAATTTTTTACTTGGTTCGGAGCCTAGGTCGACTCCTACTCCCAGGCCCATGATCGTTGATCGTTTACTTTGGGCAATTCTATATGAGGCGCAAAAAGCAGTTTACATTTTTGAGTCACAAATTTAGTACAGTAAACTTAACAAATAAAATAAAACTCTTCTTTTACCGACGTCCGATGTAGGTTGTCTTTTTCGGAGCAGCGGGACGTCATCAGCTCGAGTTGGGAGGTTTCCGGAGCGAGGCGCGAGAGCAGAAGAGCGTAGAAGCGTTGCTTCAAAATGTTGCTTGAGCCTTGGGGTCGAGGGCCCTTTATATAGGGCCTGGGGGTGCCCGGAACGTCGGGGGCGCCCCCCACGTGCCACACGATCCGCCTCGGTCTCGGTCAATTCTGATCCCCTCATATTCGGGATCAGACCTTGACCGGGGCGCCCGGAGCGCTGGGGGCGCCTGGGTTGACCGGGTCAAACATTATCCCTTGGCTTCCATGGGTCGAGTTTCGATGCTTTGCTGTTGGGGACGCCCGGGGCGCTGGGGGCGCTCGGGGCGCTAGGGCGCCCGGGAGCACGGGGGCGCCCGGGAGTTGAACTGTCGAAGCTTGCTTTGCTTTTCTTGTGTTTTGTGTTCACCTTGGGGGCGCCCGGGACACTCCGGGCGCCCTGGTCAGCTGTTGCCTCATTTCTTTGAGGGTCTTTGAGCTGCAGGCATACGTTCCTTTGGTCCTGCATCCAGGGTTAGTCCTAGACATAATAAAGCAATTAATTGTTAGTTTATACAGCCTTAGCTGTCTTGGTTCTGACTTTGGGTCTCCAAAATGGAACCCTAGGTCGAACCGACGCCTACTGTTCCCTCGACGGGGAACGCGTCCTCACCTACTCCTCTCAGGAGAGTATACCTGATGCCAACCGCTCCTTTGGTTGGACTTTTGCCTAGCGGTCCTTTGCCAGGTCTTGGATACCGAGCTGTCCTTCGCCCGGTGCCTAGCATTCCTTCGCTAGGGCTTCAGTCCCAAGCTGTCCTTCGCCTGGCGCCTAGCAGTCCTTCTCTAGGGCTTTTTGCTCTGGCATTCCTTCGCCAGTGCCTAGCATTCCTTCGCTAGGGCTTTTTACTCTGGCATTCCTTCGCTAGGGCTTTTTGCCCTGGCATTATTTCGCTATTGCCTAGCAGTCCTTCGCTAGGGCTTTTTACTCTGTACACTAGAGTGACATGTTAGATAACAACTAAGACTTAACTTTTGAACCCTGTTGCCATTATCAAAACACAGGTTTGACTTTGGTGCTTTCTGCATCAACAAAGTCTATAGCAAACAATGACGTTTGGGAACTTGTCGAATTGCCTGAAGGTTTAAAACCCGTTGGTTGTAAATGGATATTTAAAACCAAGCGAGATTCGAAGGGCAATATCGAAAGGTATAAGGCTCGTCTTATTGCCAAGGGATTCACTCAAAAGGAAGACATTGATTAAAAGGAGACTTTTTCACCTGTGTCGACGAAAAACTCCCTTAGGGTAATCATGGCACTTGTAGCTCATTTTGATTTGGAGCTGCATCAAATGGACGTAAAGACTGCATTCCTCAATGGAGACATAGAGGAGTCTATATATATGGTGCAACCAGAGAACTTTGAGTCCTCAGACTCAAAGCACCTAGTATGTAAATTAAAGAAGTCCATTTATGGTTTAAAGCAGGCATCTCGTCAATGGTACCGGAAATTTGAGCAAGTGGTTACCTCATTTGGATTTAGAGAGAACCCCGTTGATCAATGCATATATGTCAAGTTCAGTGGGAGAAAGTTTGTTATACTTGTTTTGTACGTGGATGATATATTGCTTGCGAGCAATAATAAGGGTCTACTGCATGAAACCAAGTCATTTCTATCTGGTAAATTTGAAATGAAAGATCTTGGTGAAGCATCTTTTGTTCTAGGCATTCAGATCTGTCGTGATCGATCAAGAAGCATTCTTGGACTTTCACAACAAGCTTATATTGAGAAAGTGCTTATAAGGTATGGCATGCAGAACTGTACACCTGGTGACACACCTGTGTCAAAAGGTGACAAGTTTAGTTTGCAGCAGTGTCCATGACTTAAACTTGAAATAAAGGAGATGGAACAATTCCCATATGCATCAGCAGTGGGAAGTCTCATGTATGCACAAGTTTGCACTCGACTAGATATAGCATTTGTAGTTGGGATGTTAGGCAGATATGTTAATAACCCAGGACCGGCGCATTGGAAAGAGATTAAAAGAGTGATGCGGTATTTACAAAGAACTAAAAGACACATGCTCACGTATCGGAGGTCAGATCATCTGGAGGTGATTGGTTATTCAGACTCCAATTTTGCTGGATGCTTAGATAGCAGGAGGTCCACTTCAGGCTATATCTTCATGCTTGCTGGAGGGGCTATATCTTAGAAGAGTGTCAAGCAGACGCTAGTAGCTACTTCTACTATGGAGGCAGAATTGGTAGCATACTATGAAGCATCCAATCACGAGATTTGGCTGCGGAACTTTATCACAGCATTGCATATCGTTGATGGCATTGACAGACCACTGAGGATCTACTGTGATAATAAAGCTGCAGAACTTTATGCCAAGAACAACCGCAGTTCGTCGAAGTCCAAGCACATCGACATTAAGTTTCTTGCGGTTAAAGAGAGAGTTCAGAGTCGTCAGATCATGGTAGAGCACATCAGCATAGATTCCATGTTGGCCGATCCACTTACCAAAGGCTTGGTGCCCAAGGTGTTTCATGCGCATGTTGTGGATATGGGAGTTCTTCTTATGGAAGAAGAACTCATCTAGTGGGAGCCTGTATTTATTTTATTGCTCTATGTTAATAAAGACAAACATTTTTTATTTTGATTATTGTACGTACCTAAAGTTCAAAAAAATAATAATGGGAATTCATATGTTTGTTTGACGCTCTGAATACGATATCATGATTTACTACTGCTGTTTAGCATTTGGTGTTTGTAAATATGATACAGATTCCTTTTGGAATCATAAAGTTTGGATCATGATTTGCTGTTGTAGTTTAGCATAAGGTGTTTGCAAATATGATCAGACTCTTTTGAGTCGCTTTGGACCAGTTGGAAATTGACATGTACTGATCACATTTCATGTAAATTCAACTCTATACATCTGCATCTTGATCTATGTCGTTAATGACATTGGTATTGTGATTACTGTTGGGGCTTGTTACGATCATATTCAGTAGCTATGACCACTTTAGTCCTATACCAATGAAGTTAATGGACCAGATTGTTTATAGGGATATCTTATACCCATAAAGTTTGATATCAACTAAAGTTTTACTTGTATTTACTATACAACTCACATATAGCTCAAGTGGGAGATTGTTTCTAGAATTCATGTGGTTAGGAGAAAACCCAAGTTCTATCACTTGAATTTTCTATATGGAATCAGAGCAAGTTGGTTGGTTCCGATAGGATGTTTTGAGCTTATTTTGGGCACTAGTTTGATCAATCTTAACGAGCCTTTATACGTTCTCATTCTACAAATATGGGAGACTTGCAAGCAAGTTCAACACAACCTCATTTCTTTGCATTTATCACGAGTATTTGACTCGAATACTTCTTTAGAGTCATTATCCATCGACTCGAATACTTCTTTAGAGTCCATTTCGTTATGTCATGATTCGAAAGGAGTATTTGACTGGAATACTTCTTTAGAGTCATTTATCATGAGAAGATTCTCCTTCTTCTCATTTCTTTGCATTTATCACGAGTATTTGATTCGAGTCATAAGACGTAGCCCTAAACCGTAAACCCTAAACACAATGTTCTATCACCACCCCCAAGCTACAATCGATTATGGTTTCTAGATCGAGGTAAATTCTCTACTTATTATGTTTTAAATGAATTTAGACTGTTTGTTATTTGTTGGAGATTTTGATTTAATCACGTGTTATCTTGTGAATACTTTTCTCTACAAAAAATACTTTTTCTCTACCCCCACTTTGTTTTTCTCTACTTATTACGCCATTTGCGAATACTTTTTTGAATTTAAGTTTTTTTTATTCCCACGTATTCCCCTCTTGCCTTGTAAAAGGTTTTTTTTTTTTGCATCCTCACGTGTTATCTTAGCAACAAAAGAATACTTAATAGTCATTTATTATTTGAACAAAAGGTTTTTTTTTTGCATCCTCATGTGTAAAAGGTTTTTTTACGCCATTTGCGAATACTTAATAGTGATTTATCATCTTCTTGACTACTATAATTTTGTATATTATTTTCAGATATACATACAAAATAACAAATAAAAGAATTCAGAAGTTGATTCAGAATGTCTGGAAGCGATCTAGGGGGCAAGAATCAAATAATAGGCATCAAGATGAAGATGAATCACAAGACACAACGTCACATTCATCATTGCCTCAGAGGCAACCAAATAGACGTGGAAGGACTGTAATGAAAGATGTTCATGCATTACATCATGATGATTTACTACTTGTAACATTTAATTAAAGAGGACAACCTTATGGAGATTTACAACCGGTATTGGCAAATTATGTGGTGACCATAGCTCGGAATGGAACTTTGTTGCCCCTTAATTTTTTAGATTGGAGAAAAATACCAAGGAATCAGTAGGAGGAAGCATGGAAGCTTGTTATTGTAAGTTGACATGTGCTTAATATAACATATAAATTTAAATCATTAACATATTTAATTCTATGTTTATAGGCACGATTCATAATCTCCGATCAACACCGAGATATTGTGATGCAAATGATGGATTGCGTGGAGGCGATGGAGGACAGAAGTTAAGGCTACGTCTTATGACTCGAATACTTCTTTAGAGGTGCTTGTGTCCATTCGCCCTATTCCTCATGGCTGGCTATAGAAGTCTGGGAAAGATTATGCCAATACTGGAAGGCTAATGAGGTAATCACGAGTATTTGATTATATATTTTTCATATATAGTTATGAATATTCTAAGTAAAATGTAAAAAAATTTTGCAAAGAAGTTCAAAAATAAATCGAGAAAATGCAAAAAAGAAAAAGGGAACTCATGCACAAGGACGAACGAGTATTCCTACTCTGGAAGACAAATTTGTAAGCATCAAATCATATTTTTTTTTTCCAACAAGTTCCATATTACTTATTTACTATTTGAACTTTAATGTTATAAATAATTCATGTTATATGCTTCTATGATTTTGTAAATATATATTAACAATGATATAGAATGTAGTTAACTTTTTAAGTATGTTGTTAATGATTGGTTCAAGTTTTTCTTTTCATTTATTTTATAGTTTGGAATGTATGAATTAGCAATATAAGTTTTGTTGTTTGTAAATTTCTGTTATATTTTGTTGTATTTGTGGTATTGTTATTCATTAGATGAAAGAGAATGGTAGGCAGCCAAGTCGCATCGAAATAATACATTTGAGTCGGAGAAGTAAAACGAAAGGAGGTGCTCTAGTTGATGCTGAAGCCGAACACTATGAGGTAATGATTTGCTATAATTTTTTATAGTGGCTTCTCGATAATTTTTTCCATTTAATTTAAATTTTGTTTATTAGAATTTGTTGGATGAGGGTGTGCAACGTCTCCTACAAGACCTGCTCGAGGGAACACAAGCAATGGAAGTACACGAGGATGCATTTCGGTTATATTTTCTTTAAAATTTCATATCATTTTTGTTATCATGGGTTCTACAAAATGTATATGTATTAATTATAAGTTTTATGTAGTGATGTTTTTGGACTTGAGCATTCTGGTAGAGTTCGATGTCTAGGAGCAGGTGCATTGCCTAGCCAAGTCTTCCCTTATCAATGTAGATGCAACTCATTCTACAGGCAAAGCTATCAGCCTGGTGCAGATATTACAGAGAAATTCAAAGTAATGGAAGAACAAATGAAGAAAGATATGGAGATGCGTAAGTCACAGTGGCGAGCAGAAATGGAGGCACAAAAAGCACAACATTAGACAAAAATAGAGCAAATGAGACGAATGCAAGATCAATTCCAAAGTTTGGCACATGTTATGCAAAGTATGATACCTGGAATTGTTGGAGGGTTTAGTGGATCTGAATTATTACCAACACAGGTATTTACATATTATATAATCTCAAATGAATAAGACAGTTGCTTGTACAAGTGTATGATGTTAATTTTGATTAACTTTTACAGATGACAACTATAATGGGAAATATCATGCAGCAGCACAAGCATGACACATCAAATTTACAAGAAAATGATCACAGAGCTCCTTCATCAGAAGAATAAGATGGTTATTAGATAAAATTTTAAAGGGGAAACATATTTTTGTTTGAGCTATCTTTTGTAATCATTAGTATGTTTTTTTCTTTTTAGAATTTATGTTTCTTAAAACTTTGATACTAATTTTGTGGATGTTAAAGTGGAGTTTTTTTATTTCCCAGTAATTCATTTTTGTTTTTGTCAAGTTATTTTGTTGGATACACAATATTTTTCCCATTGTCGAGTTGCTCGTGGAGGAATGGAATGTAAATATATATATATATATATATATATATATATATATATATATATAAAATTAATTTTGGAGTGATTTTAAATCGCTTCCAAAATAAGAAGATGTATACCCAATAGCTAAAGTTGCGCAAGTGGTGGATAACCACTTCAAAAGAAAACATTCTAAGAGTTCAAAGCAAATGATCCTACATTATAATTTTGAAGCGGTTAGGAACTGCTTCAATAATAAAGTAACAACAACGCTTAAAATCTGCTTCAAAAGAAAACAATACATGTATTTAGGAAAACCGCTCCTATATCTTTATTTTGAAGCATTTGATAACCGTTGCAATGGTAAAGCAACAATAGCATTTGTAAACCGCTTGTTATTAGGACATTTCCGATCGGTCAAAAACCGCTTCAAGAATAAGACAACACGAGCGGTTGCTAAAACACTCCAAGTACTTACATTTAGAAGTGGTTCTAAACCACTTCAAAAAATAAACATTTGGGCCGGTTTTTATTGTTTCACCACCGGTGGTTATTACGCTACAGTAGACTCTAGGAGCGGTAGAAATAGGGCCTTAAATGAAACCGATTCTAATTTCTTTGAAGCGGTAAAAAACCGCTCCTACATATTAAAAAAACCGGTTCTGAAATATCATTTTTTTGTAGTGATTTTTATTTAACATTATATGAATAATAAAATATCTAATTCATATTCTTACCGATCATAGAAGAAAACATCACCAATGAAGAAGAAACATAATGTGAGAATAATAGAGTTGAGAGATATTGAAGAGGGATAAATTAAATCTTATAAAATAATATACATAATTAAAAATAAAATAAAAATAAAAAAAAGAGTCTTTAACGAATCTATCCGTTGTAACTATAGCGAGATATTTGTGACATCCGAAACTTTAATAAGAAAATGTATTAATTATGAAAATATTTAATCACATGAACCCTATTAGTTTTCATTCTCTTAAAAAAATATATAATAAAATTATATTTAATATGTTAAAAATAACGGACCTAATAAAAATTAAGGCCTTAAACATAAAT
Source organism: Boesenbergia rotunda (assembly GCA_024364735.1). Taxonomy (NCBI): domain Eukaryota; kingdom Viridiplantae; phylum Streptophyta; class Magnoliopsida; order Zingiberales; family Zingiberaceae; genus Boesenbergia; species Boesenbergia rotunda. The sequence continues at coordinate 155,477 of JAGFNQ010010363.1, read as the reverse complement.
CTTAAAAGCCTATAGTTAAATACAGCCATAATATGTTTCGATTTAGTGTTTCCTGATAGAAGGATTGTATAATCTTGTTATATTATTTTAAATTATCTTGTATCTCCTCCTGAAAAGATAGTGCGATTATAATATAGTCTGTGATGGGGTTGAGAACCTCGTGGCTGACACATGGATTGAAGAAGCTATATGGTAAGATACACCGAATCTGAACGACTCTCTTTCCTGGACTCCCGAGGCCCTCCCAGGGAAGGTAGATACTCGAGACCACCTCGGTTAGATATGCTCCTGAGATCGCTCCAGGAGGACACACGTCCGATATCACCTCAGGAAGGTCAACGCCCGAGACCCCCCCCCTAAAAGACTCCGAGATCACCTTGGTGTAACGGAGCCCAAGGAGCACTTGACCTCGAGTAATTATCTCTTTTCTTCGGATCTGTGGATAATCATCACCAAATATCATGGGATAATCATGACCCAAAAAATGCGGTCATTAAGCCTTAATCATCACAACGGTCTATACTTAATGGCTGCGATGGCTGTTATAATGATTATCCGGTAATTGATAATTGAGGGGACGTGGAGAAGAACGTGGGACACGTGGGACGGCCACCTCAGGTATAAAAGGTACTTCAACCCTCCAGGTAAGAGGGTTACACACATTCCAGCTCATACCATTTTTCTTACTGTCTCCTATCTAAGAGTTCAAGCACTTACTTGAGTGTCGGAGTGGGATCCGTCGGACAACCTCCAGTGTGTTCCCCTAACACTCGTGTTAATCTCGCAGGGTGGAAGCTTTTCCTCCTTCGTCATCACTCTCGTGGGCTGAACCCTGGTGACTAGTTGTCGACGTCGATTCCTTCCAGAACAAGTTTGGCGTCGTCTGTAGGAAACTAGTAAAGCACCAGAAGGAGCATCGATGACAGAGCGTATGGGACAATCCATCGTCCTGACGAAAGAGGAACTATATCACTTGGTAGCCAACGCTGTTAAAGGAGCGCTCGAACAACACCAAATCGAGCAGGCTGTCTCACAGCGAGTCGCTTCTGTGCAAGAGGAGATCCCCAGAATCTCCACTGCGCACCCCCAACCACGGAGATCTGTCTCACCACCTGGGAGACACGCCAAAGCAGTCCCGGTCCACCGGCGGGATTCACTAGGGGATGTGGAGAAGGCCAACTCAGTAACCTCCAACACACTGAGACAGGAGGACGGGCCAGGGAGGAGGGAAGAACCTAAGGTCTCCTCAAAGGCTCCCCTCCACCCCTTTCTCCTTGGAGATTGTAAAAGATCCCATGCCGAAGCAGTTCCGCGGCCCTAGGATTGCCGACTACGATGGGAAGATAGATCCTGAAGATCATGTCTGCAAGTTCGAGAACGCGACACTCCTGCATCAGTACACCGATGGTGTAAAGTGCCGAGTGTTCTTGAATACCATATCAGGAGCAGCCCAGCGATGGTTCTAGAGGTTGTCCCAGGGTTCTATCAACTCCTTCATAGAGTTTAGAACTGTCTTCCTCCATCAATTCGCTAGCAGTTGTCGCTATCAGAAGATTGCGCTCAATTTATTTGCTCTAAAACAGAAGCCAAAGGAACCACTCAAGGACTACATCTAGCGGTTCAATCGAGTGGCGCAGGATGTGTCAACTGCGACATCGGAGATCCTCGTCAGTGCCTGCACTCAAGGGCTCTCGAAAGGGGATTTATTTCGATCGTTGGTGAAGAAGTCACCCACTAGCTTTGATGATTTGCTAGGATGTTATGTCAAGCACGTCAACGTGGAGGAAGTGCAACACGCCCGCCGCAAAGAACCAGCCGGGGTCCCTGCCCAAACTGTTGTACGGTCAGAAAGGAAGGAACCTCCGGCTCCAGCACGAGGAAAGGACCTTCGCCTGGGGAAGGACCAGTGGGCTGGTAGGTGGAAGCTGGTGGAGACAGTTGACATCGAGCAACCAGAGCGGCTGTCAAAGTACTGCGAATTCCATGACAGCACGACGCACTCCACTGAGGAATGTCATGCCCTGAAGAAAAAACTGAGTAAGGATGCAAACCTCAAACCTTGGAGGAAGTGGAAGAAGACGGGATATCGCCGGCGGTCCCCCCGGCGAAGTTGTCTCCCCTACAACTGCAATTGGTAGAGAACAAGACACTACATCGATCTTGGTCGCGTTCAAGAGGGAGAAGTCGGGGAGCCACACCCCGTAGGTCTCCCTCACTAGAAAGAGACCCCAAGAAGGGCAAGACCCCTACACGGGGCTCGCCTTCTGGACACGTGGGGGTGATCTCAGAAGGACCCACCGGAGGAGATTATCACCGGGCAAGAAAGGCTCACACCCAGCGGCTAGAGAACTACGCCATCGGGAGGAGTCGGGGCCAACAGCTTGGTCCTACAATCTCCTTCGGCCCAGAGGATTTGGAAGACGTAGAAGCTCCTCATGAAGACACTATGGTAATTCTCGTACGCCTTGCAAATAACGCGGTTAAGCGTATCTTCGTGGATATCGGTTGCTCCGTGAACATTCTGTACAAAGTCGCTCTAGACCAGATGCAGATTGACGATGATGAACTGCATCCAGTTTCGACTCCACTCTTCGAATTCACCATATATCGAGTACAGCCGATAGGGCAAATTACCCTCTCGCTGTCGTTGGGCAGCGACACTCTGCAGAGGACTAGGAGGACCCCCTTCCAGGTCGTGGATGCTCTTTCTTCCTACAATGCCATCTTGGGACGCCCGACACTCAATATATTCCAGGCGGTGGTCTCTGTCTACCACCAGAAGATCAAATCTCCGGTAGGCGACGGAGTGGTAGAAGTAAAGGGAGACCAGTTGGTGTGCCGGCGATGCTACAGCGGGAAAATCAGATTGGAGTCTTACAAAAACCCGAAGCCGCACGAAGCCTTGCAAATCGATCTCGCTGATCCCGAAGAGCCACAGTGGAGTGAGTCTCACCCCGTCGTCAGAAAGCTAGCTGGAGGTAGATTTTATCCACAGGAGGACCGGGACAAAATGTTGAAGAGGCCAGGGCATGACAATTATCCCCTACTCTATCGTACCCGATAAAATTTGTGAGATATACTATAAACTTATCTATAAATTGATTACCTGATCAAATCCAAATGAAATTGCACAAAGTTTGGGGAGGGTAAATGAAAGCTGCTGATGTGGATATGGTTGGTTAGCGATGAAATATATTGTCCGTAGCTAATTTACTACTTTTTTTTAGTGTTAATCATTATAGTAAAAAATTATTAAAATGTAAAAATATTTTTAATTGCTAATTGAGAAAATGTACGTACTAAATTTGAAATATTAACTTAATTTTATTTAATTAAAACACAATTAAAATGATATAATCAAGAATAAATTAAAATCTAAAAAAACTAAATTTGAAATATTAACTTAATTAAAACACAATTAAAATAATAGAATAAGAATAAATTAAAATCTAAAAAGTAAATTATTTATGGAAAAGAATAATTTTTTTCGTTATAAAATTAAAATTGATCGAGTTTTAAAATATTAATTTGTTATATAAATATATATAAAGTTTATTTTATTATGGAAAGGACATTTATTTCTAAATATAGATGGATGATTAATAATTATATATTTTTATTATTTGTTTTTTAATTTAATTTATAAATTTTATCTCATTGATCGTGAATCATATATCAATTGCGAAACTAATTCTAAAATTAGACTAAATAGTTTGTTTCCATAATTATATTATAAAATTTATATATATTTATGCTCAATCATAATTAATTATCAGATCGATTATCGATCTAATTTAAGCTAAATAAAAACTTTCCTTAATTATATATATATATATATATATATATATATATATATTTATATATATATATATATATATATATTCATTTTTTAAATATATATATTCTAATTATTTTTAATATACATATTTTTTAAAAATTTTATAATAAATTAATCTTGCACATTATTAATTAGTGTAAAATAGTCAAAATCTCCATAAAATATTATTAACACATGAAATAATATTTTTATATAAATATTTAGATTATAAAAATATCAGTATATTATTTATTAATATTAAGATTTTATTTAATAATTATTATACATTCAATCTATTAACATTCAATGTCTTTAGTCCATTGCATGCATTCTTTTCTTAATGACGGCCATCATTCCATTCTTCATCCGAAGCATGGCCGAGTTCTTGGGCTCCACTCGGTCGCCGTCCACCACTTGCACCTCGAAGTTCCACAACACGGCGGCGGCCACCGTTTTGATCTGCATCAGCGCCACGTCCTTCCCCGCGCAAATCCTCGGCCCGCAGTTGAAGGCCATGAACTTGTGCGGCGGCACGTGCCGCACCCTCCCCTCCGCCGTTATCCACCTCTCCGGCTCGAACTCCATGCAGTCCTTCCCCCACACCGCCTCCATCCGCCCCATTGCGTACACGCTCATCACTATCTTCTGCCCCGCCGCCACCCTCGCCCCGCTCGGCAACACGTCGTCCTTCAGCGCCGTCTTCTCCTCGAACGGCACCGGAGGGTAGATGCGCAGCGTCTCGCACACCGCCCCGTGCAGGTACACCATCCCACCCAGCTCCTCCGCGCTGAAAGTCGCCGAGGTGCTCTCGCTCGACCGGCGGCACAACCTCAGCTCCTGTAGGATCTTCGTCTGCACCTTCGGGTTGCGGTGGAGCAGGAAAAAGAACCAACAGAGAGCGATGGAGAACAATGGCGAAGCCAGAAATTATAATTTACCCGGACTAAATTTTTTTTAGACACTTGAACAAATAACAATTAAAAATTAATATTAAAAATATCGATAAAAAGTTTTTGATCATTAATGCATATTGTGAACCAAAATCCATATAATCCAAATTCATACAAAGTTTCAAGATAATCAACTAAAATTCAAAATTTTAAAGGAGATACTTAACGATAGATGGTACACGTCTTCCTCCAAGAAGAGCACAATCACATATTCAACTTTTCCACCTATTCTGCATGGAAAGAATTTTAAAAAATCAGATGAGTTTAATAGCACAAAATAATATACGAATATTAGTTTACTAAAAAGTAACATCGCTGATTAAAGTGGATAAATTACTTCCGAATTCACAGTTTGAGTTCTGTATTACAGAGTAGAGGCAACTACGCCTAAAATACATATCCAAATTCAAAATAAAACAATTACCTAAACCAGTTTAATTGCTGCTCTAGCTATAATTTTCAATTGAAGAACTTTCACGCCATCAACTTCCTACAGAAAAATAGAAAAAAAAATTAACATAGATAACTCACAAAGTAAAAAAATCATTTTATTATCGATATATACATACACATGTTATTGAAGTTGTGCTCTACGATTCTTCAAAGTATAATATTCATCAATTATAGAATCTGAATCAATATTCGAAGCAAACTCTCTCTCAATGTAGATAATCATAGAATCTGTCAGAAAATCCTCTCCCATTCTATTACGAAGAACTGTTTTGACATGCTTCATAGCCGAAAATGCACGCTCTTTAGTTGCCGTAGAAATAGGTAAAGTCAACACTAGATGAATCAACTTGTCAATCAAATTATAGTATTGGAGTTTTTTTGTTTCAAACAACCCTTGGCACAATTCTAAGATATTGGACATATTTTGAAATTTTTCATGACAAATCACATCAAGCTCATAATGTTGTAGTTGACATCTCAAATTATGCATTTCTTGTTCGGTGAAGTCCTCGGGATAATACTTCTCAGCGAGAGTACAAATCTTATCAATATTGAACCAATTAAAGTTATCTTTTGGATCCAAAGCAGAGCTAAGCATAAGAAGTTCTACTGTCTCATCACTAAATCTAGAGTTTAACTCTTCCAACTGAAAATCTATTGCGGCATTAAATATATCATAATGAAAGTGATGCTCAACTGTGATGGTATCCTTTTGCTGGCTTGAACGACTAGAATGTTTAAAACGAGCACTCATCTCTGGTATATCAACGTCCAATCTTGTGCAAAATGATTTGACATATGAAAGAAGAATATCAAAACCTTCATTTCTCAATATAAGAAGAAGTGCTTTAGTTGTAGAGACCAAATCTATTGCATTTATAATATCAAGAGATTTTTTTTGCAAGTCACGACAAAGTAAATCTGTGATCCCCATAATTTTATGCATCAAATGCAAAATAAAAATGAAATCAAAAGACTTCATCACTATTAAAGAACCACTAGCTTCCCCAAGCATCGATGTAGATGAACCATCAGTGATAATATTTTCAAGCACCTCAATAATTGCGTTATACTTATCTATTAAGCTGCAAATAGAATCAAAATGGGAGCTCCAACGAGTAGTTCCTGCTCGATGCAAAGTACCAATTTGATTAGCTCCTCTCCCAGTTTCGCGTTCACCAGCATCAATAGAACGTGCAATTTCATTAACTTGAGCAGATTGTAACTCAGCATTGCGTTTGGAAGAAGAAGAAACCAGATTAACAATGGTTGTCATATTTGAAAAGAAAAGCCATATAGAGGTCTCATTTTCAGCAGCTAACGCTAGTTGAAGTCGGTGGGTAAAGCAATGTACATAATATGCATAGGGGCAATCTTTAAGAATCCATTAAAAGCACCACTCATGTTGCTAGCACCATCATACCCTTGACCCCGCATATTATATATTTCTAAATTATATCTAGTGAGGACATCACATATCTCTTTCTTAAGTGTTGCAGCTGTGGTGTCATGAACATGCACAATTTGAAAAAAACGCTCCCGTAAATAACCATGGACATCAACAAATCTCAAAATTATTGCCATTTGTTCTTTGTTAGATATATCCTTTGCTTCATCCACCAAAATACAAAACTTAGAATCTCCAATTTCATCACGAATTTTATTTCTGACTATTACCAATAATATGCAGGATTTCTTTTTGAACTTCTGGTGAGGTATACTTTGCATTTCCTGGAGCTTTCTCTAAGATAACATCGCCAATATCAGTATTCCATTTTCCCAAAAGTTTTAACATCTCAATGAAATTACCACAATTTTGGGAATCTAAAGATTCATCATGACCTCTCAATCCACATGCTTGCAAGCTAAGCGAACGGATACTCTCAATTGTTGCTGCAAGCCTTAATCGATTTTTTTGAATTTGTTCAGAAAATTCTCGATTCATAACTTTATCTATATGTCGAGTTGCATTCATCACATCAATAATAGATTTAGCAGATTTATTATGCACTGAGTTATAACTTCTCATGTGAGACAAAAAGGCACACTTGGCTCCATCATTAACGCGCTTCCAACTTTTAAACCCTTCAACTGTAAATGCAGATTGTTGTGCTTCACTTGTTTCAAAAAGATAGCATGGAAAACAAAATGCTGCATCCTTTGTAGGAGAGTACTCTAACCATGGAAATTTTTTAAACCATGCATATTGAAATCGACGATGTTGCTTTCCTGATTCAGATCGTGGGTACTCTTGCAATTTAGGTTGATATGGCCCCATTTTGATATAAGCTCGTCTAATTTCATCACGATGATTAACATGATGTCGCTACATGGAAATACGCAATTCAGGATCTCGTTCAAGTGATGTTTCATCAAACTCAACTCTTTGAGATTTAGAAGGAGGTTCGAACTCCTCATTAGGAACAGATATATTAGTCTTGACCCTCTCGGATGATGAAGCACTACTAGAAAAAATGCATTCAACAACAGTGAATCACTGTTGTCGTATGCCAAATACCACTGTTGTTAAAGGCCATGTTGTTAAAGGGGGGGTCTACGACAACAGTGAATCACTGTTGTCGTATGCCAAATACCACTGTTGTTAAAGGCCATGTTGTTAAAGGGGGGGTCTACGACAACACTGAATCACTGTTGTCGTTTGGTCTACGACAACAGTTTGACAATAGTTTTCCACTGTTGTCGTATATCACATTCGACAACATTTTGACAACAGTTTTTCACTGTTGTCTTTTATTATATTCGACAACAGTTTTATAAACGTTGTCGTATATCAATAACAACAGTTTATCACTGTTGTCGTTTAGGGTTTTCACTGTTGTCGTTTAGATGAGTTTTAACAACGGTGTTTAACTATTGTCGTTTGTACTGTTCCACAACAGTTTCATACCAATTTGACAACAAAGATATTTCCATTATATTTTCAATTAAAAGGCAATAATTTAACCTCGAAACAAAAACTATATCTATCAAACATCATCAACATATTTACAATAAAGATCCACCACAACCTTTCTACAGACGAAACCACAAAAGTATCTTCTGTCCAAAAACCTTTCTACAGACGAAACCACTAAAGTATCTTCTGACCCAAATCACATAATAACCAAATTGTATATATCATAGCATACTTACCATTCCCCATCTTCACTCCAAACTGCTTGAACTTTGGTACCAACAGTAAAACTTTTGTGTGGTTGAGAATGTTCAAATGATGCCTAGAAATAAGAAGCCCATTTAGAAAAGAATAAAACAGCAGGATAAACAAAAAATTCACAAATGTAACACGCAATTAAAATTTTTTAAACAAATATACAAGGGGAAAAACTCATGTCCGCGTGTAAGAAAATAATGGAAAATATCAATGATCATGTTTTCAGATATATTTAGCATGAACCAACTTTAGGATTAGGCTCTAACAAATCAATATGATGTAGTTAGGGAGCCATTAGGAAGGAATTTGCTACCTTGGAATGAGATGTTCCACCAAAATGGCCACTGAAAGATGCATCAGTGTCATGCTGTCGTGCATCTGTTGGCTTTGCAGTTGTCAGAAGCTCCTCTGTCAAAGCAATAACCTGCATTTTCCAAAGTAATTTATCTTCAGTCAACAAAAGCATGAATCTGTCAATGGCACAATACAAATTAAGAACTAAAACTCCAAACTTAGAATAGCAGCATGATCATGCGAAATCAGGAGATTTAAGCAGGCACCAGACAAGACATCTGTTGTCACGAAAGAGAAACTCTGCAAAGAACCAACATAAAAATATGATGTATCAAGGCAATTTTTTGCATATAGCTTTTGCTTCTCAGGTCATGATTGCTCATAGCTCCTTAAGGATTATCAATTCTTGGCTTAAAGAATGATAGAATATTGTTTCCTCCTTTTCTCTCTTGATTTGACATTATAATAACCTAACACAGATAAATCTTAACATGATTAACATAGAATCTTATAAATTTTAAATAACGATTTCTAATAGATAGTAGGGCACCTAATCCAAATATAATAAATAGATCCAAGAATTGGCAAAATGAACTTACATGAATTATGAAAATTAAACATTTACAAGGTTAATTTAATCAAATAACACAAAAAAGTTACCTTATCAAATGTTGCTTAAGCCTTTTTAGCAAGCAACATAATATGTATTGTATTCTTATCATTTGAAAGGCGACTAATAACACAAAAAGTTGCCTTATCATTGCGAAATTGAGAGGCAGTTACCTTATCACTGCGAATTTGTAAGTTCCCTGTATAACTGTATAACTCTATCTTTGCATCCTTTTAGGGGTTCCATCCTATGTACTCAATCATATTGCCTTGCAGAGCAAGTTGTCTTAACTTTGTCCATAGGTTTCAGTCAGAACATGCAATGTTATTTTGTTTGTACATAAATAACTCATGTCATCTATCTATAAAAAGGTTGCTTGTTAACTAGATTGCTATTTCATTGAGTTCACCAAGTAATTATTGGCAGAACATAATATATAGCGGAGCAGTGAATCCAATTCCAGGACATTACAAAGCAGCAGAAAAGGACAGAAAAATTCTTGCATTTCTTTCAGAGCACCGTGAGCAAATTCAACACTGAAATTATATCACTGCTGCACCTCCATTTAATACAATCCTGAAACTATATGTCTGTGCTTATGTAAAAGTAATAAATTTGAAGATTATCCAAAACAAAAAGAAAAGAATTATTACAAACTCGAAAGAGCATAGACTAATTAAACCACTACAAATACAATACAAGCTCACTTTCATATAAACTTTTCAAATAAGGATTTTATATCTGGTTTTTTCTATTTCGACCAGTTTATCTGATTAAAAATGCTGCTTAAAGTTACTAACAAGTTAAAGGTGTTCCGTTGAAGCATTGTGGGTCTCTCCTGACCTGGAAAAATGACTGATAAGCAAATGAATATCTGTTGTGTTTCCAGTTCACTTCTTGTGGAACCAAATTCTTTTCATTCAGTAGCTTTCCAACTCTGTGGTTAGCCACAATTAGGTTTTTCGTGTCACTCTGCAATTGCTACCCAATATAATAATAACATTAAGTAATTTTCATCTCATACCATCCGACATATGAAATATGAATGGTCGTGTTTATCTAACATTGCAATTACAGAAAGAACCGCCAGAATTAGGATCGGAAAAACAACAGAATTAGGATCGGAAAAACAATCAGAAGAAGAATGAACTAATGGATTCCAATAATCTTTAAACAGACAGCAATGCAATTACATCGGAGGAAAAAATTGAAACAAAAACCTCCACAAAGGAAAAGGGAATCATAATCAGAATGAGAGATTACCAGTCGCCGAGTCAGAGGAAACCGCAAAGGACGGAGAATCCGAGAACGATGAGCCGCAAAGAACGGAGAACCGCCACAGAGGCTTGATGTTTGGCGAATTGGCGTCCAGGACGGCAGCCGGCAAGAATCCAGGTTTCGTCGGGCAAGAGAGGCGGCGGATGCGAAATTTAGGGATAGCAGAAATTATTTTTTTTCCTATCTGCAAGCTACGGGCTAAGTATTAAGTTTCTACCGGGCTAAATATCAAAATTAATGGCCCAGGCTTATTTTAAACTAGAGATAACAACGGATTTCATTAACTGGACCCCGGGCTACAACCCGGGTAAACTTCAACGTGGCTCCGCCCTTGATGGAGAAGGCGTCTCTCCCGGCGATCATCAAGAACAGCACGTTGTCGCGCAAAAACTTCTCGGCGTCTTCCACTTTATCCTTGATCTCCTCTACCACCTCCATGTAGGAGGCAAGAAGATCGGCCTTTGGAATTTTCTTAGCTTTAATTTCCTCCCTCTTTTGAAATATTTTTTCGGTGATGTTCCGGTCGACGACTATCCGGGCATCGGACATTTTTTTCTCGGTGCCGACGCCGAGCCACTTCATCACCTTCCACTAGCTCTTGGGCATGGTGTGGCGGAAGAACAGTGCCTCCCACGCATCGTCGATAGCCCAGGAGAAAGGGATGGCCGGACGTTGCAGCGAGAGGCTGTCGGGGTCCTCCCCGAAGACCATGTTGCAAGTGACGTCTGTTGGAGGAAAAGAAGAGGGGAGAGGAGAGACACACTTGTGGTGACAGAGGAGAAATGCAGAAAGCAAACTAAATAACTTGATTCATTCACTAGAAAATGGTACATATTTATAGGCTTAGTGGATAGACACCAAGTCCACATACATTGAATCTAGACACTTCCAAAAAACTTTATCCCAATCAAACTCTATCTCTATTTATTATTTTGCCACATAATTAATCCACTAATTAATTATTTATTTGAAACATTATTATCAACACTCCCCCTTGTTTCAAAATTACAAACACCAAGACATGATATGAAATAAACAAACTTATCTCTGGGAAGTGACTTTGTCAAGATATCCGCCATTTGTTCATGTGTGCTACAATGCTCCAACATAATTTCATTATTTGTGACTAAGTCTCGAATAAAGTGTAGTCGAATATCAATATGCTTAGTCCTCACATGGAAAGCTGGATTCTTTATCATTGCAATTGTCGCCTTGTTATCACAAAAAATAATAGTCGCATCTTTTTGTTCCTGGTGAAGATCTGCAAGTAATCTTCTAACCCAAACTGCTTGACATGCTGCTGAAGTTGCCGCTACATATTCTGCTTCTGAAGAGGATAAGACAGTAGTAGCTTGCTTCTTTGAGCTCCATGAAATTGCTCCTGATCCAAGATTAAAAACACTAGCCGAGGTGCTCTTTCGATCATCCACTGAACTTGCCCAATCACTATCAGTGAAACCGCAAAGATCGAATTTTGAAACTTTAGTGTACCAAATTCCATAATCCATCGTTCCGGCAATATAACGCAAAATCCTTTTAGCTGCTCCAAGATGATGCTTCGTAGGATTTTGCATAAATCTGGAAATTACACCAACAGAAAAAAACAATATCAGGTCTAGTATGTGTTAAATAAATTAAACCTCCAACCAAACTTCTGAAATTCTTTTCATTAGCTTTCTCTGAACCATCTTCCTGTTGTAACTTCTCATTTACATTCATGGGCGTAGAAGCTGAATTGCAATTGAGCAAACTGAATCTTTTAGGAAGATCTGTCGCATACTTTCTTTGTGAGATAAAAATCCCATCAACTCCTTGCTTCACTTCAAGACCAAGAAAATAATGCAATATTCCCATATCTGACATCTCAAATTTGTTTATCATATTAGATTTAAAATCAGCCAGCAGAAAATCAGAAGAGCTCATATATATTATATTATCAACATAAAGTCACACAATAAGATAATCATCTCTACCTTGTTTCTTCACATAAAGAGTGCGTTCGTTTTCACTTCTTATGAAACCATGTTGTCGAAAATAGCCATCTATTTTGCTGTACCATGCACGTGGGGCTTGTTTTAACCCATAAAGTGCTTTTCTCAACTTGTACACTTTTGTTTCTTTGCCTTCAATTATAAAGCCTTCCGGTTGAGCTACATACACTTCTTCTTGCAAGTCGCCATTCAAAAATGCAGACTTAACATCAAATTGATAAACATGCTACTGTAATTGTGCAGCTAATGCTAGAATAATTCTCATAGTTTCAAATCTAGCAACTGGAGAGAAAGTTTCTTCGAAATCAATACCTTGTTATTGTGAATACCCTTTTGCAACCAGTCGGGCCTTATATTTTTGGATGGTTCCATCAGCATGGTATTTTGTTTTAAACACCCACTTGAGTCCAATCACATTCTTGCCTTCAGGTAGATCCACCATGTCACGCCCCGAGACCCTGGAGCCGCTGATCCAATATAAAATCGGACAGCACCTCCCTTGTCCGGCGGACAATTTACACAAACACACAGATACAAATAACACAACCACGCAGTTAAATGGCCTCAGGCCTCAAATCCATGCAGAAACAACAGTTATATGATTATAACTATCGAAAAACCAAAGTACGAACTCACCTGAGCTGCCAGGGGGCAGGAACAAAACCAAAACCCCACGAAGTCCAACATAGGATTCAAAAGTACAACCCCATCGAATAAAACATGAATACATGTCCAAAAACATGACAACGGAAGCAAGGTACATAACACAGGGTCCATATCCGAAAACTCAACATAAAATAAAACAAAGCAAAGCTCCTCTCGAGCTGGGGACTGGCGGCTAGGGCTCTCCTGGCAAGCATCAACCTGAAATAAAATTGTATGGCAACGGGGGTGAGTCCATAACTCAGCGAATACCCAACAGATATGCATAGAAAGTTATACTAACAATAAGAGTTCAGCTAATACAGTCTCATATCAACAGTAGGGAAAGACTAGTACTGAACATACTGAGGTAGATACATACCTGAATCCATCTAACTGTAAAGAGGGTAAGACATACCAATGGAATACCAATAGACATATAATCTCAGATAACAGTCTCCAGAATATGCATGTCAAATAAGTGCAGAAATCAAGTGCAGCAAACAATGCACGATGCAAAAATATGCACATGGTGCAATGACATGTGTCACCCTGACACCAGTCAGATCATCGTACACCTGTCATAGGGACGTCTGAACGGGTAGGGCTATGACAACTGTACGCACCCTGCTATCACTGCTCCTAAGTGACCGGGTGGACAGGATGCTGGTGGAGACTCCGCTCCTACCCCAAGCAATGGGGGAGTCAAGCTCTCATCTCCTCGTGACTCAGTACGAGAAGGGATCCCTGGCTGCTACTACGCCTGCGCTCACCCTCCAAATAGTGGCCGAACGGAGCAATACAGGGCAAATGCGCACATCCTACGGTATCCACTAACCCATGAGTGGCCGTGTGCGCATATCATGTACCGGAAGACGATAGGCTCAACCACAAGGGAGTCACTGATCGCTGGCATGCAACAATGCAAGGATGATGTATGATAGATACACATACCTCCCTCCCCAAGTCCTTAGTATACTAGGTCTTAGTCTGAAATCCTACAACAGGAAATACAGGTAACCTACAAGGTATACTGGCCTGAAACTACAGATCCCTCAAGGTCAAATGCAAGAGATACATCCCGATATCTAAGCATACATATAGATATGACAATACCTGAGACTGTATGGAACTAACAGCATAATAACTCAGGGATAAACAACAAGTATCCAGAACAGGCATAATAAACAGGGATAGCGTATAATCTTACTGCTATCTATAACAGTCTATGCATAACAATATGACCATATCAAAAGAGATAAGTCAAGGGTACTCGCCTCCAAGAGTGGAAATTCGTATCAAACATGATAGAACCACCCGTCAATAATAATCCGATCAAGCTCCTGTATCAAGGACATGTTTAATTAGCTATTACAGAAAGATAATTAGCTAATTACTCCCTAAACCAACTAGGGTTTACCTAATGGTTCCCTTTCCATTTAATTACCTATAATTAAATGAAAAGTTCCTAATTACTCCCATATAATTAAGGTTTCCAATTCAACCTCATCAAGATTAGGTTCTACTTTAGGTTTAATCCTAAACTTCAACCCAAATACGTTTCGAATGGAGTAATTTAATATAGAACATCCCAACATCTTCTTACCTCAATTTAAATCTTCCTCGGCTGCTTAGAACAGAACCAAGACTACATCAAATAGGAAATCCAGTGTGCCTTTCCCTTTTTTTCCCAGCTTGAATTCACATAACCCAGCTCAATCCACTTTCACATAGATCGCAACAAGGGTATCTAACGACGATGGCGGGAGCAAATTCAAGATAGAATAAATTATAACGCAATCGAAATCCATCTAATATCTATTATTCAATCAGGAAATCATTTGAAGCCCATGCCTCTTACCTGTGCAGGATTCCTCACACACCTGAATCCTGACCAATACAACTGGAATTCCCCAGAGGAAATCACCACAATTCTGAGCTAGCTCACTCCCTCCTCGATCCCAGCTCAGGTCCCTTTTCTTGCCTGAAATCGTCAATAAGCTGTGTGCTAGGATCAATCAGTAATCAGGTCATCAATCCGACCAAAACTCTTGCGCAAAGAAGTAGTGCCAGTAGCGTTTCCATGTGATCTCACCTTAGGCCTAGCGATGGATGGTAACCCTCAGGATCGTCGTCCTCGGTAACCTTTCAAGCTCCGACCCCAGTATCTATCTTCCAATCGGTCCTCACACTCTGAGAGGAGAGATCCTCGGCTCCAGTAGTCCGGTGGCTCAGATCTGTTCGCTCGAGGTGTCAAGGGAACACCAGGAGTCGTCGGCGCTGGTGGATAGGTAGGGGAAGAACGATCGGAGGTGGGGAGGCGAGACCAAATGCGCTAGGTCGCCGGCTTCGTGTGGAGGAGGAGGTCGGCTTTCGGTTGCGGCGAATGAAGAGCAAGAATCGGGCGTTGAATGGATTGCTGCGGCCACACCAAGACCTAGCCGGCTTTTAAGTGGCCTTTTGCATTTTGGTCCAAAGAGTTTCGGGTTTGCAATCTCATCCTTAGGGTTAAAATTTCTTGCGCAGTAGCCCTTGTAACAATTAGTTCTATCACATTTTGGTCCCTAAGTTTGTGTCCAAGGACTCGGAAACCCCGAAACCTATCCGGTAATCCTCCAGAAATTACCGGGACCTAGTCAAAAGTGTCGGATTTAACACACCATTTCCCAGGTTTCATTTTTATGGATTGCCAATAGCTCTTCATTCATTGCATTTCGCAATTCTTCCTTTGTGACTGCCTCTTCAAAAGTTGTAGGATCTGTAACAAAGAGAGCAAATTGACATGATGCATAAATTTCTCTCAAAGATCTGACCTTTGTTAGAGGTGATTCATCAGAAGACTCTTGTAAGAAAGATGGGCTGCTCCTTGAATTTGATGGTGAAGAAGCTGGTGACATCAAAGGAGATGATTCAACACCTTCAGTTGTTGGGGTTCTGTTCTCCACTAAAATAGGAACTTGAGTCTCTTCTTCTTGTGGATTCCAATTCCAACTTGAATCTTCATCAAAATCTACATCTCTTCTTATAATCAATTTGCCAGTAAGAGGATTATACAACCGATATGCTTTTGATTGAATGCAATATCCAACAAATATGCATTTTTCAGATTTTTTTCTCAAGTTTATGACGAAATTGAGGATTAATCAAGGCATATGCAATACAACAAAAAATTCTCAAGTGGTTTACCGATGGTTTTCTCCCTCGCCATGCTTCAAATGGTGTTTGATTCATGACCGCCTTTGTTGGAGAAATATTCAGTAGATAAACTGATGTTACCACTGCCTCAGCCCAAAATGTATTTGGAAGTCTTTTGATATTCAGCAAACTTCTAGCCATCTCTACAATCGTTCGATTTTTTCGTTCAGCTACTCCATTTTGCTCCGGTGTATAAGGTGCAGTCAATTCCCTGTAGATACCATGCTCATCACAAAATTTATTAAATTCTTTAGATAAAAATTCACCTCCTCGATCTGTACGAAGAGTCTTTATTAAAGTACCATTCTGATTCTCCACAAGTGCCTTGAATTTTCTGAAATTTTCAAAAGTCTCTGACTTATCTGTTAGAAAATATACCCAACTCATTCGACTAAAATCATCAGTAAACATTAAGAAATATTTACTACCCCCAAACGATGTAGTTCTCATAGGACCACATAAATCAGCGTGAATTAGCTCAAGACATTCTGACGCTCTCCATGATTGTCCACTTGGAAAAGGTTTCCTTGTTTGTTTTCCAAGTACACATCCTTCACAAAAACCAAGAGAATTAATTTGGGGTAATCCACGAACCATACCTTTCTGATTTAAAAGCTGCATTCCTTTGATGTTGAGATGCCCATATCTCAAGTGCCACATCTTTGATGCATTTTCTTCATTAGCAATAAACGCTTAGTTTCTCACATTAGAGATCTTCAGCGGAAACATCTTATTTTCTGTCATTTGCACTTTAACAATAGACTGTCCAGTATCTTTGTCAGAAATAACAAAGACTTCATTATCAAATAAAATTGCATAGCAGCTTATCATTAATTGTCCAACACTTAACAGATTATGTGCCAAGTTAGGAACAAAATAGACATTGTAAAGTAATTTAACTTTACCATCACTAGTCTCCACAGCAATAATACCTTTGCCTTCGACTTGTATCTGATTATTATCTCCAAGTCTTACTAGCATCTTCTGTTACTCATCAAGCTCTTTAAATAACGACTTATTGCCTGTCATGTGATTTGAACATCCACTATCCAAAACCCAAATATCGTTTTGAACTTCGTTAGAATGAGAATGAACCATAAATAACTTACTTTCCTCATTTTCTTCTTTAACATAATTTGCTTGTGAACTATTTCTGCAATTTGCCTTTATATGCCCAAATTTTCCGCAACCATAACACTGAATGGAATTTTTATTCCATTTTTGATCTCAGTTGAATTGTCTCTCTTGTTCATTAAAATTACTTCTTCCTCTACCACGTCCTCTACCACGAAAACCTCCTCTTCCTCGACCTCTGCCAGCGAAGTCTTCCTTTTTTTCCGTCTCCCCCCTTCACTTGAGAAGCTTGAAATGCATTTTCTTCATTCTTCTCAGTGGATCTATTTCGTCTTGCCTCGATCATGAGCTTGCAAAGAACCTATTAGTTCATCAAAAGAGAAAGTTGAAAGATCTTTAGATTCCTCGATTGCAGTTACTATATAATCATATTTGGGAGTCAAACTTCGCAAAACTTTCGAAACAATAATTGCATCAGTGATCTTTTCTCCATAAGATCTCATTTGACTGACAATAGAAATTACTCTAGATAAAAAATCTTGTAAAGTTTCATTACCCTTCATAAGCAAGGCCTCGAACTCACTTTTGAGGGTTTGGAGTTTCACTGCTATCACTCTGGAGGAACCTTGGAATTCTTTCTGCAGTATTTCCCATGCTTCTTTGGAAAATGAGGCAGTTGCAATTCTTGAGAAAATTGTCTCATGTACTGCTTGCTGAAGGATGAACAGTGCCTTTGAATCTTTCTTTCTGTTCTCCTTTAATCGACCTTCATCAGCATCCTTGTCGTCAAAGCCACTCTCTACTAAATCCCAAAGATCTTGAGATCTAAAGAGAGTCTTCATTTTGATACTCCAAAATTCGTAGCACTCTCCTTTGAAAATAGGGATGAAGGGTTGAGAAATTTCGTTGAATGTCATTGCAAGCAAACTAGGACACTTCAACCCAACTTTGCTCTGATACCACTTTGTTGGAGGAAAAGAAGAGGGGAGAGGAGAGACACACTTGTGACAGAGGAGAAATGCAGAAAGCAAACTAAACAACTTGATTCATTCACTAGAAAATGGTACATATTTATAGGCTTAGTGGATAGACACCAAGTCCACATACATTGAATCTAGACACTTTCAAAAAAACTTTATCCCAATCAAACTCTATCTCTATCTATTATTTTGCCACATAATTAATCCACTAATTAATTATTTATTTGAAACATTATTATCAACAACGTCGAAGGAAAGCCTAGTGAAGATTTCTTGGAGCTCTACTACCTCATCGCGCTCGCACATGCAGCGGAGGAGTGGGAGCAACGCCTTCTCGGCCTTCTCCCTGGTGGCGCCGACGACGAAGGTGCGGAAAGCGCGGTCGCTGATGATGGCGTTGGCGATCTTGCGCTGGAACTTCCAGGAGTCGCCGTCGACGTTGAAGAGGGAGTGGCCGAGGATGTCGAAGATTTCGCGGAACTCGTCGCCCTTGGGGTAGTTTTCGAAGTTGGCGTTCAGGATGTGTTGGACGTTGTCGGGGTCGCAGGTCAGCAACAGGTCGGCGCCGAGAAACCAAGGGCCGCGGAATGTCTCGGTGCAGCTGGTGCGGCTGAAAATGTAGGCGAGGTAGTCGTGGAGCGGGAGAAGTTGAGGACCATGGCCGGAAGCATGCCGATGAACGGCCAGTTTATCGGCAGGGCAGAGGGACGACCGCGGTTGACGTAGAACAAGCAGAAGGAGTAGGCAAGTGCCACGATGGTCGCAGGATAGTCCCGCAGAAAGGCAAAGAGGAGACCGAGCAGCATGAGTACTCCGGCGCCATTGATAGAATAATTAAAACTGGAATTTTGGTGCTAACGATGTGGGATATTGAGCCGTAACAGGCCTGTATAAATAGCTAGATGATGCTTTGGCCGTTGACATAAAATAATTGCCTACGTTCAAATCGTCTAGATGATTGCTAACTGCCCTCTCCACGCGTATTTATTATCTATTTATTATCTATATGGTAGCGTCCGTTCTGTATCTTCTGTCGCATATGTTTTGCGTGACAAAGATACCTCTAACGAGAAATTTTGTTCTTGGCTGCTCTCTCGGTGTTTATTTCACCCGGATAATTTCGATCTCGGACAGTCGATCGATTTTATAAAAATATTTTATTAATCGCTGCTAGATTAAATCGGAAAGCGCTCGCGATGTACAGTATAAAAGTCCAACGTTTTGGGGTTCGAGTCTTATTTGAAAAAAAATTACTATAAAATATACTGTAATTGAGAATTAAAACGTTTTGGGGTTCGAGTCCTATTTGTTTAACTTAACTTTTTGAACCGGGTTGCCATAAATCAAAAAAGGGGAGATTGTTGGTGCAGGCAGCAGCACCTAAGTCAAATCTGGGTTTTGATAAGGACAAAGGGTTCAGAAGTTAAGATGTTATTGCGATCTAACTTATTCACTGAGTGTGCAGGAAGAAGTCCTGGCAAAGGGCTGAGCAAAGAAGTCCTGGTCAAGGACTGGGCAAGAAGACCTGACCGGAAGTCGGGCAAAGAAGTCCTGGTCGAGGACTGGGCACGAAGTCCTGACAAGGGGCTGGGCACCGAAGACCTGATCGGAAGTTGGGCACGAAAATCTGGTTAGGGGGATCGGACAAAAGTTCAACCGGAGGAGCCGGTTGGCAAAAGATAAACTCTTCTGAAAGGAGTAGGTGAGCAGGAGCGTAGTCAGACTTTCAAATTAGATAGGGCTAACTATGATTGAAGATATTAAATAGAAATTAAAATCTTTTCAATCTTACCTGTGGCTATGAAGAAGAACAAAAAAATGACGGCGTGCAACAGATGTGTGCGATGGGGAGTTAATCGGTGATTTTGATTAAAGTTTTTCTATTTGCCCTAATTGGTAAAATATATATTTTTTATTTAATTAAAAATTTTTAAGTTGATTTTGATTTAATTAAACATTATAATTGAAAAAGATTAGGTTGAATTGTGTTTTAGTGGATTATATTTATATATATATATATATATCGGTCTGGCAGTGTGGTCTGCACGGGGAGTCCGTACATCACATCCACAGCCGGAGCATTTTTGTATATATATATATATATAGTTTTGATATTGCACGCTACTAGACAAAGCACTCCTATACACTACATACGTTTTGGTTTTTATTTTATTTTTCAAAATTTAATTTTTCCTCAAATAAATTACTTTTTATTAAAAAAAATAATTTTATAAAATTAATTTATTCTCTCGGCCTCCCCACTCTCGTCCATTTTCAAAGAAACGACCAGTCCTTCACCGTCGCGCCCACTGGCGGCGGACGAAGCGCACTCCTATCCTCGCTGGCCGATCCTCTTCTGACGGCGCCGATCCTCTCCTGCAATGCCGACGATTGTGATGGGTGACGACAGGTTCACCTATCCCTCACCGGTTATAATTTTGTTCGGGGGCGGCGGTCGAAGGTCGTCGCCTATGGGCGCGACGGTGAAAGATTGGTCATTTCTTCGAAAATCGACGAGAGAGAGGGGAAGCAGAAAGAATAAATTAATTTTATAGGAGAGAATATATATATATATATATATATTTTGTGTGAGAGAAGTGGATGGGGTTAGAGTCCACTTTAGCCCAGGTGTGGCTCTGCTCCTGTAGGTGAGGACGCGTTTCCGTCGAAGGAACAGTAGGCGTCGGAATTTTCAAAGTTGCATGAGCGAAGGAAACGGCCTCGTCCACAGGAAACTTAATTTAATTTGGTCGAGACATGTGTCCATCTCTCCGCGGTTTTTCCGACCGATAAAAAATTTTTAGGAAACTAAATGATTATTCCACATTTAATTATTATTTGATTTATTATTTTTTAAATAGAGACAATTACCCCATGAATTGATACAGCTGGAAATTCCATGAATTTGAGATCAATTCTCAACCATTAAAAAATGACTCGAGAAGTATTTTGAAGAGTTTTTGTTTATTTAAAAATGATTTTATAGAGATTTTTTTAAATTTATATGAGAAATTAAAGTATAGAATATTTGGAATAGAAGTTAAAAGTTAATACAAGATAAAATTTAAATGTTTAAGAGAATAATTATTTCTAAATTTAATTTTTAATTAAATAATAATAATATTTTTGAACTATATAAATTAATTTTTTTAATTATCTAAATATAATTTTGATATATTATTTATATAATTATTAATATTGTATCAAAATTATTTTTTTATAAAATGAATGATTGAAAAATAATTAAAATTATTAAAAATAAATATATAAAAAATAACATAATTTATATAAATGTAATATATATATATATATATATATATATATTCTGAAAATATAAATCATATAAAAATATAAAATATTATATTAAGATAATTAAGTAAAATGATAATTTTATAAAATGATAAATTATTTTGGGATATAAATATTAACTTTTTAATTTAATATCATAAATGAAACAATGGAAGGGAGTAAAAATATTAAATTTTTATATCTAATTTTGAGCAAAATTATAAAAACTAAAACAGAATATAATATTCATAGTCATTCAAAAATAGTTATATCTAATTAGAATTAAAAAACAACTAACAGACTTTCTCAATGGGTCCCTTACATCTATTTAAGTCAGAGTTTCATTTACCCCCTCTCATTTCTACTTAATTGTTTAGTCACCCTTTATAATTTCAAATAGTAGATTTGAGTGATAATTTAAATTAGTGTCATTTTGAAAATTCCCTTTTTAAATTTTAATTTGAGTCAGGGGGTCATATGAAAAGTTAATATGTTTGTGGCTAATATTAAAAAAGTTTCATCCGGTGTATATGAATAGAAGGGTTTGAGTGGAAGTCGAGCGCCTCTCTGCGCAGAATTGAAGTCATGGCGGTGGCGGCGGTATCGAAGGTGGTGCTGGGCTCGGTGGCCTTCTCCGTGTTTTGGGTGCTGGCCGTTTTCCCGTCGGTGCCAGTGCTGCCGATTGGACGGACCGCCGGTGCACTCCTCAGCTCAATACTGATGGTGCTCTTCGGCGTGATGACGCCGGATCAGGCCTTCGCCGCCATCGACCTCCCGATCCTCGCCCTCCTCTTTGGCACGATGGTCGTCAGCGCCTACCTGGAACGCGTCGACCTCTTCGCTCACCTCGGCGCGCTGCTTTCGTGGCGGAGCCGGGGCGGAAAAGACCTCCTCTGCCGCGTCTGCCTCGTCGCCGCCGTCTCCTCCGCCTTCTTCACCAACGACACCGCCTGCATCGTCCTCACCGCCTTCGTCCTCAAACTCGCCCACCGCAACAACCTCCCGCCACGGCCTTTCCTCCTCGCGCTCGCCTCCAGCGCCAACGTCGGCTCCGCCGCCACCCCCATCGGCAACCCCCAAAACCTTGTCATCGCCTCCCTCAGCGGCATCACCTTCGGAAGGTTCTTGCTCGGCCTCCTCCCCGCCATGCTCCTCGGCGTCCTCGTCAACGCCGCTATCCTCCTAATCTTCTTCTTCAACCAACTGTCCGTTAACAACAACAACGACGTCGAGGATCCAATCGACGAGGAGGACGTCATCTCCCACCGCTTCTCCCCCGCCACCATGTCCCACGTCACCTCCGTGGATTCCGACGACTGGATCGGCACACTCGCGTCTCTTTCTCGCGATGCATCGCTTAACGGTGCGTCACACATCAATCAATCCAAACAATTTGACCAGTTCTCATCCAATTGATCGAATCCGTTCTCAATTTCTCCACTGAATTGCAGAGACGTTGAGAAACAAAGCAGGCTCGGGGGCAGAGGGCGCCGCAACGACGACCGAGTCAACAGAGGCGGCGAACTCAACCCCGCCGCAAGAACCGGCAGCAGCAGCAGCCGGAGACGGCGGCGAAGAGGCGGCGGCCAGACAAGGTCGAAGAAAGCGGGTGAGACACATGGTGAAGCGGTTCAAGAAGCACTACCTGCGGCGGACGTGCGTGTACCTAGTCACCGTCGGCATGCTGGTGGCGTTGCTCATGGGATTCAACATGGCGTGGACGGCGATCACCGCCGCGCTCGTCCTCATCGTCCTCGACTTCACCGACGCCCAACCGTGCCTCGAAAAGGTCTCCTACTCGCTATTGATATTCTTCTGCGGGATGTTCATCACCGTCGACGGCTTCAACCGGACGGGAATCCCGAGCGCCTTCTGGGACTTCATAGAGCCTCACGCTCGGGTCGATAAACCCGGTGGAATCGCGCTGCTCGCTCTCGTCGTCATCTTCCTCTCCAACATCGCCTCCAACGTACCGACAGGTACACCAAGCTCGATCGTCCGCGAATTATCCACATACTCCTCCACAAATTAACGCGCTAATTAAATTTAATTAGTCCTGTTGCTCGGAGCTCGGGTGGCGGCGTCGGCGGCGAGAATCTCTCCCGGAGAAGAAAGGAAGGCGTGGCTGATTCTGGCGTGGGTGAGCACGGTGGCGGGGAACCTGACGCTGCTGGGATCCGCAGCCAACTTGATAGTGTGCGAGCAGGCTCAGCGAGTGAAGTCCAACGGCTACACGCTCTCCTTCTTCGCGCATCTTCCGTTCGGGTGCTTGTCGACGCTCGTGGTCACGGCCGTCGGGCTGTTGCTCATCCGAGAGTAACCGGGAGAATTTAGATACTTGCGGTGGAGCACTCTTTGTTGTCACCGGATCCAACGAATACTTTGCGGTCCAAGTTTGAGACGCAATCAGAGGCCATTGGTCATGTTCCGATTTAGTTTCTTCCATGTTAAAGTGAGAATTTGGGTGAGAAAATAAAGATGGACTAGAGTTGTAGTGAGAAATAAACATACCTGATAGGGTGTGGCACGTTGGCTGAAGAAATTATACGATAAAATATAGCGAATCTGAACGATTCTTTTTCCGGAGCTCCCGAGATCCTCTCAGGAAGGGGATCCCCGGGACCCCTCCTCCCGTGCGGGTAGACACATCTCGGAGTTCAAAATAGAGAACGCACTCCCGAGATCACCTCGGAAAGCCAGGTCCCCAAGACCATCTCAGGACAGAGAATGCTCGGGACCTCCCGGACCAGAAGACCTCGGGATCACCTCAGGGAAGCGGAGCCCAAGAAGCATCCAACCTCAAGTAACGGTCCCCCTTTCTTCGGATCTGCGAATAACCATCATTCATTATCGCGGAGTCATCATGACCCATAAATGTCGCAACGGGCCGAACTTAATGACAGTGTATACCGTTGCAAAGGTTATCCTGTAACCGACAAACGGGAGACGTGACAAAGATCGTGGAGACGCACAATGGCAGCCGCCGCAGGTATAAAAGGTACTCCAACCCCTCCGGTAAAAGGGTTACACATTCTCTACTACACACATATCTTCTTGTCTTCTTTTCATCTCCTCCATCGAGGCACTGACTTGAGCGTCGGAGTGGGTTCCGCCGGATAACCTCCGGCGTGTTTCCCTAATGCTCTTGTTAATCTCGCAGGATGTGAAGTTCTTCCTCTAGCGCCAGCGTCCGCGTGGGCTGAACCCTGGTGACTGGTCGTCGACGTCAATTCCTTCCGGAACAAGTTTGACGTCGTCTGTGGAAAACCAGTAAAGCACCAGAAGGAGCACCGATAGCAGAGCCAGTGGGACAACCCATTGTCCTGACAAAGGAGGAATTGGATCACTTGGTGGCCAACGCCATCAAAGAGGCGCTCGAACAACACCAAATCGAGCACGCCACCTCACAGCGATGTGTTTCTATGCGGGAGGAGATCCTCAGAGTCTCTGTCTCGCACCCTCAATCGTGAAGATCCGTCACACCACTGGGGCGACGCGCCGGAGCCGCCCCGGACCACCAGCGAGACTTTCCCGGAGACATTGAGAAGGCTAACTCGATAGCCTCTAGTGCGCTGAGATATGAAGATAGATAGGGGAAGAGGGAAGAACCTAAGGCCTCCCCTAAGGCATCCTCTACTCTCTTCTCATTTGAGATTGTCGAAGACCTCATGCCGAAGCAGTTCCGCGGGCCTGTGATTGCTGATTACAATGGGAAGACAGATCCGGAGGATCATGTCTGCAAGTTTGAAAATGTAGCACTCCTACACCAGTACACCGACGGTGTGAAGTGCGGGGTGTTCTTGAACACCCTATCCGGGGCAGCCCAATGATGGTTCCTGTGGCTGCCCCCGGGTTCTATCAACTCCTTCATGGAGTTTAGAACCGCTTTCCTCCACCACTTCGCCAATAGCCGTCGCTATCAAATGACGACGCTCAATCTATTCGCTCTCAAGCAGAAGCTGAAAGAGTCTCTCAAGGAATACATCCAGTGGTTCAACCGGGTGGCACAAGATGTGTCAAGTGCCACGTCGGAAATCCTCGTCAGTGCTTGTACCCAAAGGCTCTCGGAAGAGGATTTTTTCCGATTATTGGTGAAGAAGCCACCCGCCAACTTCGATGATCTGCTGGGGCGTTCGGTCAAGCACGTCAACGTGGAGGAGGTGCAATTCACCCGACGCAAGGAACCAACCGGGGTCCCCCCTCAAGCCGTCACCCGGTCTGAGAGGAGGGAACCCCGGCCCCAGCCCAAGGAAAAGACCTTCACCTGGGGAAGGATCAGTGGGCTGGCAGGCGAAAGCTGATCAAGAGAGTGGACACCGAGCAGTCCGAGCCACTGATAAAGTACTGCGGTTTCCATGGCAGTACGATACACTCCGCCGAGGTGTGTTATGCTTTGAAGAAAAAATTGAGTAAAGAGGCAGACCCTAAACCTCGGAAGAAGTGGAAGAAGACGAGGTATCGCCGAAATTCCCCTCGACGAAGCTTTTCTCCCAGACAGAGGCAGTCAGGAGAAAACGAGACCCGACACCGGTCCCAATCTCGGTCAAGGGGAAGGAGCCGGGGGCCAGCACCCCGCAGGTCTTGCTCCTTGGAAAGAGACCCCCGGAAGGGCAAAACCCCTGCACGTGGCCCACCCTCTGGACATGTGGGAGTTATCTCCGGAGGACCCACTGGGGGAGATTCCCATCGGGCCAGGAAGTCCAACACCCGACGTCTGGAGAACTATGAAATTGGGACAAGCTGGAGCCAGGATCATGGTCCTACGATCTCGTTCGACCCCAAAGACTTGGAAGAGGTGGAGCTCCCCATGAAGATGCCTTATTGATCCTTGCCAGCATCGCCAATTATGAGGTCAAATGCATCTTCATGGATACAGGAAGTTCATGAACATCTTGTACAAGACTGCTCTGGATCAGATGCAGATCGACGAGGATGAACTACTTCCGGTCTCGACCCCGCTGTTCGGCTTCACCGGGTATCGAGTACAACCGATAAGGCAAATCACCCTATCGCCATCGTTGGGTAGTGACGTGCTCGAGAGGACCAGGAGGGCACCCTTCTTGATCGTGGACGCTCCCTCATCCTACAACACCATCTTGGGTCGCCCGACGCTGAGTGTCTTCTAGGCGGTGGTCTCTGTCTACTACCAGAAGATAAAATTCCCGATAGGAGAACGAGCGGCTGAAGTCAAAGGGGATCAACTGGTGTCTCGACGATGCTACAGTGGGAAGGTTAGATTAGAGTCCCGGAAAAACCCGAGGGCGTAAGAAAGCTAACTAGAGTAAGCGGTCATTCGTAGGAGGACAGGAACAAAAGGCCCACAAAGCTAGAACAGGCCAACTGTCTCCAATCCGGGTCACCCCCGGTAAGATGTGTGTCACATACTATGTATTTGCCTATGTGTTCTTGCTGCCTTGCAGTGAATTCATGAAATAAAGGAACATGCCGTCATACAAGTACCAGTACGTCAAACAAAAACCCTAATACCTCACGGTGCTGCGGATGCCCGGGGTACTTAGGCTTGGTCTGGGTGTTACGGATGCCCAACCAAGAAACAAAAACCCTAATGCCTCGCGGTGCTGTGGATGCCCGAGGTACTTAGCCTTGGTCTAGGTGCTACGGATGCCCAACCATGAAACCAAAACCCTAATACCTCGCGGCGCTGTGGATGCCCGGGGTACTTAGACTTGGTCTGGGTGCTACAGATTCCCAACCAAGAAACTAAAACCCTAATACCTCGCAGTTCTGCGGATGCTCGGGGTACTTAGGCTTGGTTTGGGTGCTATGAACTCACAACCAAGAAATCAAAACCCTAATGCCTCACGGTGCTGTAGATGCCCGAGGTACTTAGGCTTGGTCTGGGTGCTACGAACGCCCAACCAAGAAACAAAACCCTAATACCT
This sequence comes from Boesenbergia rotunda, assembly GCA_024364735.1. Classification (NCBI taxonomy): domain Eukaryota; kingdom Viridiplantae; phylum Streptophyta; class Magnoliopsida; order Zingiberales; family Zingiberaceae; genus Boesenbergia; species Boesenbergia rotunda. The sequence continues at coordinate 127,830 of JAGFNQ010010363.1, read as the reverse complement.
CGCGGTGCTGCGGATACCCGAGGTACTTAGGCTTGGTCTGGGTTGGGTGCGCCAGATACCCAACCAAGATCTACGCAGCCCCTCCCTAGGAACTGGAGGAGGCTCGAGGATAGAAGGTTAACACACACAACCTACTCGACATGAAACAAGCATCCTCAGTCATGGTAAAACTAGCAGAATATTTGGTTATTACTCAAAGCGCTTACACAACAGAGACAACAAGTGTTTTCCTTCATCTTTACAGAAAATACATTAACAATGACATCTCAAAGGAATACGAAGAATAGGGGAGACAATCAGTGGATCCAGTAGAGGAGATCACTCCTTTGCCTGGGTTCTTCCATATCGCTTCAGCATCCCCGCAGGGTCACGTAGCCCGGAATAAAGGGAAGAGAAGGGGGAGCAGAAGCTACAACTCCTTCTCGGATGACAAACTACTCTAGGACCGACTGATGGTCGATGCCCAAAACTCGGGGAAACGGGCGATTAGGCGGGGGAGTGCAACCGGGGAGGGGAAGAAGATGAACCACCAGGAGATGCTCTTGGGTGAAACAAATGATATCATCTCTGCCATGCTCCCCGGCAAAGCTTGTAATATCTTTGCCGGACTCTCCGGTGAACTTGTGGTGCCATCTCCTCCATGCTCTCCCGGGAAAGGTGCGATCTCATCTCTGCCATGCTCCCCAGTGATGCAAGAAACCCCTGGTAGAAGGGGTGACGATGGAAGATGTACCAGAATGTTGTACCCCTTATAAGGGATTCTGGGAGCACCTGACATAGCCTGGGCAGATGGGGCTTCGCACCCCTTTGGGCGGTGAACCTCCTCCCTTATCGGGTTCCTCTCCAGGTTGCAATCTCTTTTACCTTTCTGGTCCATGAGAATGGGAAGGAAAGATGGATGGGAACGAACACGTTGGTCTTCCACCTTTATAAAGGGGGCTGCCCATCCGCATTCAATGCGGGCACAGCGCAGGAGCAATAATAGACGCCGATTCTGAAGCATCGCATCGTTTCCATCACTGTCGATTGGTATGCCTCTGTGGCACCTGGGAATTGATAACCTTTTATGAGTCAATTCAATGGATCACCTAGGGTCCGGAGACGACGGTTTGGAGGTTGCAAACACTCAAGAGAGAAAGGATTTAACATGGGCCCCACAGAAGAGTAGTCGCGGGCTTGGTAGTTGGGCTTGCAGGGCTATCTTAGGAGATCCGTACCCAAGATCAAACCCGAAAAACCCCAGAAGACACATGATATCACAGGAGGTTCTGGGTCCCTAGAACCAACCCAAGGGACTGCATGGGAGGAGCAGTGGCTCCCTGACTCCCTTACTCCCGGGGCTGAGAGGGAATGTCTATTTTTCAAAAAGGTTAATCGACAATCTGGCTCCTATAGTCAGAAAGAAACACCGATCCTGCTGCACTCTCGGTCCTCCCGACGAAGGCAAACATTATAAGGAGACCAACACAAAAGCATACTGAGGACAATCAGACAAAGAAATATTTTCATTATACTCAAAAAGGGGTACATAGAGGCCAAGCTCCCAGGTAACAAATAACCCTACAACTCTTTGTCCTCGGGCGGGAGCTCTTCCCAAACTCGGTCGATGCTCATGAAGCCCAGGTCGGCATCCGGAGGCAAAAGCCTGGCCTTCTTCAGCTGGTCGATGACCTCGTGGAAGTCTAGCTTCAAGCGCTTCATTACCTGGATGACAATGATATCGGCAAATTCATCCGACTCCAGGTACTTAGCCTTGAAGTCTGCCTCGACCTCTTTAATACGGGAAGCCTCAGCAACCCAAGAGTTGCGCATGTCAGCCTCAGCAGCCTCCTTGGCTCGCTTTAGCTGCTCTATCTCAGCAGCCATTTTGTCTTGGTCTGCCAGAGCCTCCTTGAGTCTGTCCGAGATGGCCCACACTTCCGACCGTGCCTGGACCAGATCTTCCTCGAGGTCAGACAGGCGATCAGCCGCCATCATGAGGTTGGACTCCTTCTGGGTGAGTTGGCACGCTTGGTCTTTGACTCGTTCAGCTAATCTCCCGACTGAAACCTCCAGAAGGCGGATATCCCTCGACAACTTCTCTTTCACTTGGAGCTGATCCTGCTCCTGAGTCACCCGAAGTAGGTTGTTGGTGACAGCCACATCCCTCTCGGACACCAGGCGTTCCCAGTGCCTGGAACTCTAGAGAGAGGACTCCATGGTCACCAAGGTGTCCAACTGATGCTCCACCTTCGCACGGAGAGCTCTGCTGACCTCTGCTTGCATAAGTCCCACTCTGTGCTCGCAGTCAGCTGCGGCCTCTGCTCTAAGTGCCCAGCGGGTCAAGACCTCAATCTCTGGCCAGGCGTATAAGCCATGGCCGGCTGTCAGGTAGTCTTTAGCCGCCTATCATTGCACCAAAGAATTATAGAGCATACAAGAAAATAGCTTATGTACCTGGAACACGCACCTTCAAAAGGGGCTCACGGAGGGTGGTAAGAGGCCCCACAGAGACTTGCACGGCTTGCCCCCTTTAGATCTCGAGGGGTCAACCCGACTCTCTGAAAGCAATAAGCCCCTGCGCGGGAGAAGCGACTGGATGGTAGGAGCTCCAGGTGGTGGTGGAGAAGGGCCGACATCGCTCTCCTCAGAGCTGGAAGTCCCCTTGGAAAAAAGGCCCTCGGCAGGGACCTCCTTCAACTGTACCAGAGGGAAAGATTGCATGGAAGCCTCCAATGCCACATCTAGCCTTTTTTGAAGGCAGTCAAGCTGCATTCGGTATTAGGAGGACAATGCTTTCTTACCCTTAGTGACATCAGCAGGGTCAACCAAAGAAGAGCCGGAGGCCTGACCACCTGCCTCCGGAGTGGCTGTCGACAGGAAAAGTGGAGATAGGGGAATAGCTTCCCTACCATCAGAAGGTGGAACATCCTCCTCAGGGATAGATGGAAGGGTGTTGGAGCCACTAGACTGTAGTCTTTTCTATCTAGGGCCTGAGCCTTCTGGAACCTTCCTCTTCTGCCGACCAGAGAATTGGGTTGTTGAGGGGGCAGTAGGAGGCGATGACTCCTCGGTGACCCCCTCCGGATGGACAGCAGCCGTGGGCGGGTCATCCTCTGAAGGGATGCCCACCTCCGGGTCAACCGACGGACTGGAAGTCCCCCAGTCCGCAAATGGCAGAGGCGCAATAGTAGCCTCTGCTTGTCCTGGCGAGGCAAACCCACTAGACGATTCAGCAGTCCCCTCCGAGGACTCGGTTGGAGCGCACCAGGAGCGGCGGGGGGAGGGGCCAGAGCCTCCTTGTTGGTCTCCTCCCACTTGATAAGTCGGTGTATCACCCTCGGAAACATGAATTCCTCTGCAATAACCAGGCAAGAGGATATCAATTAGAACTAACAAGCATTATTGAATAAGATGAACTTACCAAGGTTGAGGCTAATCCAGGTCACTTTGGAGCTAAGGCTCGCTCGGTACATGAGCTCCTCACTCTGCACCAGACCCCGGCCACTGAACTCCACGCCAGAGAGTATGTTCCAGGCGCGCTGGTAGGCTGGACTCTGAAGGAAATTCCCTAATGAGGGAGGAGTCGACAGATCCTCTGTCTAGCGGAGAGGACTGAAGGGCCGCGTAGGCAGTCGGATGAAGAAGAACTTCTCTTTCCACTCTTTTGTGCGAGGAAGGGAACCCTCCTAGGAATCTATGGCTGGGACGCGTCGAAAAGCTAAAAGCCCCTCGTGAGCCGATCGGGACGAAGAATGAATGAAAAAGGCGAGGGGTTAGGGGGATGTCGAAGAGCTTGAAGATAATGTACGCCCCGCCCATCTAAGCAAAGGCGTTGGGAGCCATCTAGTGGAGGGGGATATCAAAATAGGAGGCCACATTCATGAAAAAATGAGGAATGGGGAAGTGGAGCCCCGACTCTACTTGTCCCAAAAAGAAGGTAAAGAAACCTACGGGAGGCTCCATCGGCGTCTGGTCTACTTTAGGGATCACCACCGCCATCTCGACCGGAATGTCGTAGGCTTCAATAGATGCTTGTAGAGCCTCCGGCCTCACTCTGAAAGAGGCAGACTCATACCACTTCGCTCGATGACCTTCCATGGTTCCTAAGGGAAAAGACGAGAAGGAGGCAGAAGACTTACGTTAAAAAGAATTCTTAGAGAAGAAGACGAAGACGAGGTATACCAAACAACGAAGCCAGAAGGTGGTCGAACGTCTTCGCCTCCCCTTCTTATACAGAGGAAGCTGCCCGCATGTGTGCAATGGGAGCAAGGCACGTGGAAGGCAAGGAACCGCCACATCGGGGTAGCGCCATGGAACATCCGCTTGACGTGAGCCTGCTACAGCTGTGCACGCCAGTAAAGAGATCGCAAGAGGAGAAGTTGGGGCACGTGGCGACGAGGAATTCGTGAAGGGGATTTGTCGCCATTAAGGAGCATTATACGCCTTTACGAAGGATGGACAAGTATCATTGCAGTACCTCAAAAACCATGGAAGCCTATTTGGGAAGACAAAACCAAAAAGGGATTGCCTCGAGACCTGATGCTGCTCGACTGCCTCTTGTCTGACCAGGACCATACTAACCGAGTCAGCCGATGCAGCCAAATAGACATACAGGACTTCCTCGACCTCTGGCTTGGCTAGTACGGGCAGCTCCGCGAGGTAAGATTTCAGCTCTTCAAACGCCTTATCACAGTCAGCGTCCTACTAAAATTTAGTAGCCTTGCGGAGGGTTTTGAAGAATGACAACTCTCGTTCGGCTGATCGAGACATGAACCGGGACAGAGTTGTGATCCGCCCGATAAGCCATTGCGCTTCTCGAAGATTTCTAGGTGGAGGCATGTCCAGCAAAGCCTTGACCTTGCTAGGATTTGCTTCGATGCCCCGCTCGGTCACAATGTACCCGAGGAATTTCTTGCTTCGGGCGCCAAAGAGACACTTGGCGGGGTTCAATTTGAGCTCGTACCTGCGCAGTCTCCGGCATGTCTCCTCGATATCAGCTATTAAGTCTCTGGCTCGAGCGGACTTGATGAGGATGTCGTCCACATATATTTCAATATTTCTTCCGATCTGGGACCGGAAGACCTTATTCATCATGCGCTGGTAGGTGGCTCCAGCGTTCTTCAGCCCGAACGTCATGACGGTGTAACAGTAAGTATCGTCCACCGTGATGAAGCTGACCTTCTCCTGGTCCTCGACAACCAGGGGTACTTGATGATATCCCTGGTAGGTGTCCAGCATGGAGATGAACTCGCTGTCAACCGTCAAGTTCACCATCTGGTCGATCCGAGGTAGGGGATAGCAATCCTTTGGGCAGGCCTTGTTGAGATCCCGAAAGTCGATGCAGACCCGCCACTTGTTGTCAGTCTTGGGAACCAACACCTTGTTGGCTAACCAAGTCGGAAATTACTCTTTCCTGATGTGACCGACCTCCAACAGCTTCTCAACCTCGGCTCGGATTACTTTATTCTGCTCGGTGCTAAAGTCCCATTTTCTCTGCTTAACGGGCCGAGCGTGGGGATAAACGTGGAGGTGATGCTCTGCCACCTCTGGTCGGATGCCCTTCAGCTCCTTGACCGACCAGGCGAAAACATCTTGGTTCCGAGCTAAGCACTCCAGCAAGGGCGTTTTCAGCTCCTCGGACAACCCTGCGCCGATCTTAACTCGAGCTTCCTCCCAATCTAGGAGGAGTTGTATCTCCTCCTTATCTTCATGCAACTCGGCCCATGGGGAGGCTTGGACCATGTTGCAATCTGAGAAAGGGTGTGGGGCCTTCTGGCTCTCCACCCGGACGTCGTCGACGTAACACCTCTGGGCCACCCTTTGGTCACCCTTGACCTCTCCCACCTTGTCCCCTACCGGGAACTTGACCTTCAGGTAAAAGGTAGAGGCAATAGCTCGGAATTCATTGAGGGTCGGTCGGCCCAGTATGGCATTGTAGGCGGAAGGAGCATCAACCACTAAGAATGTGGACCATCCGGTCCTCTTTAGCGGCTCCTCGCCTAAGGAGACAGCCAGTTGGATCTGGCCGATCGGCTGTACCTGGTTTCCCGTGAAACCGAACAGCGGAGTTGTCACCAACTCCAACTGGGACATCTCTATCTAAAGCTGGTCGAATGCTTTCTTGTACAGGATATTGACCGAGCTTCCGGTGTCCACGATGGTGCGGTGGACTTGGTAATTGGCGATGACGGCCGTAATGACTAGTGCGTCATCGTGTGGGACCTCTAGCCCCTTTAGATTCTGGGGGCTCGAAACTGATTTGGGGCCCTGCGGCCTATGTCGCGCTGGTGCCGACTTGATGGATTTCCAATCGGCGCACCTGTGCCTTTCGAGCTCGGTTGGAATCTCCTCCAGTCGGTCCGTCAGAGATGACATTTACGCCTCCTCAAACGACGTTGTGCTGGTTGGCATGCTCCTCCTCCACCTCTGAGGTCTTAGCCCGGTTCCCCTGAGGGAATAGATCACGGGCGACCGGGGGATTTCCTCGGAGCCCTTCAGCGACAGGGTCGATTGCCCTGCCTCCTCGGCCTGCGCCGGGCGATTGTCGCCCTCGTCCTCGGGGAGTTGGAGCCTGACCTCGCCCAGTCTGCCGGCATTCCTCGGTGGCATGGCCGTGGATCTGGTGGAATGTGGAGTATGACCTCCATCGAATCGGGAGGCACCCTTGGTCCACCTGCTGCACATGCAGCCTTTCTCCCCCTACTCGGTCAATGGGTCCACAGGGGCTGCAAATAGGTCCACTCGGGGACCTGGTGTCCTGAGCGGGGTGGGGAGGCGCTAAATTGGCCGATTCCTTCTTTTGAGCGGCCTGGGCTTCCTCCACGTTGATGTACTTGATAGCCTTGCCAAGAAGGCTGTCGAAGTCCATTGGGGGCTTCCTGATCAACGAGCGGAAGATTCCCCCCTCTTGCAAGCCCTGGGAGAAAGCGCTAACCAGGATATCCGGCGTGGCATTCGGCACGTCTAGTGCCACCCCGTTGAACCTCTTGATGTAAGCCCGGAGGGTTTCCTTTGGACCCTGCTTCAGAGCAAACAGATTGAGGCTCGTTTTGTGGTGCCTCCTGCTGCTAGCGAAGTGCTGTAGAAAAACTCTCTTGAGCTCTTCAAAGCTCGTGACTGACCCATCAGGGAGTCGGTCGAACCATCTCTGGGCTGTGCCGGAGAGGGTTGTCAAGAAGGCTCGACACTTGACTCCCTCTGGGTACTGATGAAGCAGAGCCGCGCTCTTGAACTTCATCAGATGTTCCTCCGGATCCGTAGTCCCTGCGTACTTGGGTATAGTGAAGAAACGAAGATGACGGGGAACCGGGTCGTCTAGGATCCATGGAGCGAAAGGACTGTGTACCAGGATAGCTGGAGCAGGATCGACAGGGGCCTTTCCCTTATCGGAACGCCTCCCGTGCATCGGGTTAGACACTGAGGCCTCCGCTGACATGGAGTGAGTCTCATCGTCTTGACCTCGGTGGGGGGCTGCAGGGAAGGGCATAGAGCCGCCCTCAGGTCGGGCAGGCCTTCCCTGACCTCTAGAAGGTCGATGTGTTGATGGCTCCGGGACCCTGGGCGCCTGGCTAGCAGCTTGCGAAGGCCTTTGAGAAGCCCTTCGAGCTCGCATAGCCATCAGACGTACTCCTCACGGGTGATAGTCATCACGAGCGGATTGAGGTCTCCCATCTTCGCTTCCGATCAGGCTGCTGGGTGTCCCTCCTTCTAGCGCCAAATTTGATCCTGTCGGGAAGCGAGGTGGCGGTCCCAAGGGCGAGAAGGTCCTCCAGGGAGCGCGAGGCTGCTGAGGTTGTATGCTAAGCTGGCTCGCTCCTGTCCTAACTTTCTTGGTGTTTGATCCTGTTGCGAAGCGAGGTGGCGGTCCCAAGGGCGAGATGGTCCTCCGGGGAGCGTGAGGCTGCTGAGGATATACGCTGAGCTAGCTCGCTCCTGTCCTGCAAGACAGAGACCGTTAGAACCCGCCGGGAAAAGTCCCCGGCCAGACACTTCGACGGTCAAGTCAGTACTCGATGGTGGCAAGCGAATGGAATGCAATAGAACAGTAAACATTGCACTATTGCACGTACCTGAGAGATGCGGAGTGGAGAGACTTATATAGTCGGGGAAGCTGACAGCTCCTGCCCTCCTGCCACCTTTTCTCCGTTAGCGAGGACAAGGCGATACATGCCCAGAGGCGGCAGGATAAAGTGGTGCATACTGGGTTAAGGAAAGGGGCATTATCAACTTAATAGCTGGCGCCATTCGGCGCTGCTCGGCCTGACACTAGTGTATGTGGTCTTAGTACGGGGGGACAAGGTAGGGCAGGAAGATCAAGCCATCAGCGGAATATCCGTCGTTTGTGCCAAGGTGGCACTAGTCCTGCGCTGACCCCGTACTGCTTCGGGTAGTCTGATGTCAGGGAGTGGTTGTTCTGCCAACTAGGGCATGTAGGGCCGACTGGGGACCCTTTAAAGGCAAGTGTCGACTGGGGCACTGAGTAACGAGGATATACCAAGTATCGCTTCTCTGGCTCGGGCTTATCCCAGGAGCGTGGGCCGCCACGCGTCGGCTGAGAGCCAAACCTAGAGGGGTATGGGAGTATGAGCTTCTGAGCACTGGTCAGGTCGATTCTGAGGAGTGTGGGCCGCCATGCGTTCGATCGGGGACCTTGAACCGAGTGCCACACGGGGGCTGGCCCGCGAGTACTTTAACTATATTCGGTGTTGAGGCTTCCCCAAGATGGATGCGTTATGACTTGCTAAAGGCATCCATCCCCTTTTTCCCTGTCTCGGCTCTTTCTTAGCTCGGGGACCCCAAGTGAGGGCTCTGCTGTAATGGTATCTAGGAGATTGGCCTCTCCTCAACACTGGTATCTTTCAATGGGCTGGGACAACTCAATGGCCCGGGCTTCCTATTTGGTGGGCCTCTCTAGCCCACGCACTCGTCCCCTCCTAACTAGGCGCCAGGCTACCGGGCCAGGTGACACGCAAGCTGGCTCGGAATCATTCAGCTTGGTATGTGACAAGTACGTTGAAGGTGTTCGAGAGAAATCCAGAGAGGAATGTGATGCACAATGAATCGTGGATTGGCCATGCATTATCTTAGCAATAATGCAGTGACATTAATTCTTTGAGAAGATGCTTTGATGTCGGTGTTCGATCCAACGAGATCACAGTGAGTGATCCTCAATGCATTGCTGCCATTGATTCGAGGAGGACTAAGGTACTATGTCAGCATGATTAAAGAATTTAAATATAAATATATGATTCCGAAATTGAGCACTATAGGTGCATAGTCCATATTTTTGCCGAGGCAGGGAGGTTAGAGGGGACAAATACAAATCATTGATAACATGAAAATAGAACCCAACATTGTGAGCATAAACTTTTTCGATGGCTTGTCTGATACACAAGAATTTTGAGATTATTAAAAAGGGGATAGAGAAGGTATTGTGCATGCATGACAATTCTTGATGAGAATGGCAGAGTGCATACTCTGATATTGGTTTTATATATTCTGGGGGCAGACAGAATAAATTTTTTATATCCTAGTGTATATATATATATATATGCTCTGTGTAAATTTCTTTCCTCGTTAGGCTATCATACTTTCTACATGAGTTATGATTCATTTTGCCTGTACATTTTTGTATGAGTACACATTTGATCTTGTCAACAAGCGAAGATCGGTTCTCGCTCAGATGACTCGGTCCAATCAAGACGACCCGGTCTGTGCGAGCTCGGGAATTAGGGGTAAGGCTCAGATGATGAGAAGACTCAAGTCACTCGGCTCAGTCCAACAAAGACGACCCGGTCTGTGTTGGGACCGGGTGCATGCCAACGCGGACACGTATTGTAATTGTTACATAATTATATGCAGCGGAAATAAAAATATGAATAATTTTCTAAATTATTCTAACACATATCCTAAGCATGCAATGTGTTCACATAATCGTAATATAAAATTTTTGCAGAAAATGAAATTACACTACGAATTACCTTGCGTAACTTGGAAGAAGGGACGAGATCCAACCGTTAGCGTCCCTTGAAAGCTCCGCCTCTATTCGTATCCATGCCGAGTATTGTCGGGATGACTTCGCTAAGCCACGAGTTTCGTGTTCACGAGAACTACTAGATTCTCCGTGAACACGACGAAAACCGAGAGAGTAATCAAATCGAAAGACTCACCACAAAGGTTCGATTTGACTCACCACCAAGGTTGGCCGAAGAGGAAGATCGTCGCAAGGAAGAACTTCGTCGCCTTGATGCTTCTCCTTGTGCTCACAGCAAGAAGAAAGAGGGAAAACCTATGGCCGGCCAAGAGTGAGGGAGAGAAGAAGAGGAGAGAGCCCAAGCAATTCTTGGATGGATCATCTTCCATGGCACCCCTTGGGTCCTTTATATAGGGAGAGGTTTCTTAATTCCCAAGCAAATCTCTCCTTGATTATGGAATAATTTCTCAATCAATCCATAATCAAGGCTCTCATGATCAAGCTTCCTCTTCTTGATTATGGAATAATTTCTCAATCAATCCATAATCAAGGCTCTCTTTCTTTTGGCATGATTATAGAAAATTTATGAAACAAACCAACCATTGGTTCATTATATAAAAATTTATAAAACAAACCAACCATTGGTTCATTATATAAATTTTATTAAACAAACCAACTCGTGGTTCATTATGTAAAAATTTATATATATAAAATTTATATAACCTTTTATAAAATAAACAACCTTTGGTCGATTTTATAAAACAAACCAAAATAGCCTTATCCTCTTATGGTGATGGCCGGCCATGACAAGAAGAGAGGAGGCCCACTCCTTGGTCGGCCCATCTAACCTCAATTGGATCAAATCCCTTAATGAATTAAACTTATTTAATTCACCCATTAAGTCTTTAAAAGACTTAGCCATTCTATGCTTTCGATGCGTCTGAAATAAATTCAGTTTTGACTATTGTTTGGACTTACCAAAAATAGTCTATCTCGATTGGAGAATCCAATTCTCAACTCGTTTTAAATCCTTCGAATTACTCGTTATGCGTGTGACCAAATAGACTTTCAATTTATGTTGGCCGTCCATAATTAACTAATTAATTATAGAACGATCATGAGTGACACCTAGTAGTACATCATGATCCCCAATTAATTGAAAGATCAACGGTTGACCTCAGAAATGATTCTGAAACCCTTCAGCAGCTATAATGAATCGTGCCCCATTCCTTTTACCATCTTATACCCACTTGGTTCATAACATAGTCTATGTGTGTCAGTCCCCACTAGGCTGACTACGTCACACCTAGCCCAAGTAACGTTTCCTCGTCATATGGATTCTAATTACTCTCATGTATTTAAGAGATTCATACTCTGAACATGTCATGCTCTGGCCAGAGGCTTCGAGTAACAATCCGACGATAGGCGTCGGGTATACATCTCCTCGCAAGGAGTGGTGAATCCTTTGTAGGCTGTTCAAACATCTTCGGGCACTTCGGCTTATACCCAATCATCCTGGGTCCACACCTCCTTGGAGATGCTTGCTTAAGATGTCAAAGTATAAGTCTCCATGACCAAGATGACTTGAACACCGCAAGTCAAAGGAACATCGCACTTAAGCTGCGGTAAGAACTTCACTGACATATCTATATGTAGACTACCATATGAAGTTTTACAGCCAGTCACTCCAATGAACTAGTTCCCTTAACTAGCATTCATGTTTATCTCCGGACATCTCAATGTCACCAGCCAGTGAGAATCAGCTGATTATAGAATAACCTATGCTAGTCTCAATAGAATTGATAGTGTCCGTATTTATCAATTCATCGACTAGGGACAATTTCAATACTTCACAATTGCACATGTAGAGATAATCACTAGTTGTGAATTCATCACAAATTCTCTCATGCTGTGAATTGTATTGCAGATATTCAGTAAATGAGCTTAAGATCTTAATCAAATAATCATGTATACTCAAATAGTGAATATTCATTTATTAAAATAAATGATTACAATCATAAGGCGATTGTCTTAGGACACTTCTCTCATATCACTAACAAACTCCCACTTGGCCTAATGCCAATCGCTACGATACCCAATACCACATGCTCTAACATGACCCTCAAACTTACTTTGAGGCAAGGCCTTAGTTAAAGGATCCGCTAAATTCCTTTCAGTGAGAATTTTCTCAATTTGTATATCATTCCTACTTATAATCTCTCTGATCAGATGATAGCGGCAAAACACATGTTTGGATCGCTGATGAGACCTTGGTTCCTTTGCTTGTGCAATAGCTCCATTGTTGTCGCAGTAAACCGGTATTGCTTCATCAATGGTTGGAACCACACCAAGTTCTGAGACAAACTTCTTGATCCAGACTGCTTCCTTTGCTGCTTCCGAAGCTGCAATATATCCCGCTTCCGTGGTAGAATCCGCTACGGTGTCTTGCTTGGAACTTTTCCAGCTTACTGCGCCTCCATTCAAAATAAATACATATCTGGACTGAGATTTGGAGTCATCCTTATCTGTCTGGAAACTGGCATCTGTATACCACGTATTATCATATCACCTTCTCCATATATTAGGAACACATCCTTAGTTCTTCTTAAGTACTTGAGGATTGTCTTGACAGCCGCCCAATGATCCATTCCTCGATCAGACTGGTATCTGCTTGTGACGCTCAGAGCATATGATACATCGGGCCTAGTACATAACATAACATACATGATAGATCCTATCGCGGATGCATAAGGAATCTTATTTATGCAAATCCTCTCGTCTTCTGTGCGCGGACACATAGACTTTGAAAGGTTGATCCCATGCCTAATGGGAAGGTAACCTTTCTTCGATTCCGACATGCTAAACCTTTCTAGCACTCGGTCTATATATGTAGACTGCGAAAGACCAAGTAACCGTTTTAATCTATCTCTATAGATTCTAATCCCAAGGATATAGGTTGCTTCTCTTAGGTCTTTCATGGAGAAAGTTTTGGACAACCAAATTTTAACTGACTGTAAGATTGATATATCGTTTCTTATAAGTAAAATATCATCGACATATAACACTAGGAATACGACTGCACTCCCACTAACCTTCTTGTATACACAAGGTTCGTCAGGATTTTGTGAGAAATCAAACTCTTTGATTGTCTCATCAAAACGGATCTTCCAGCTCCTGGATGCTTGCTTTAGTCCATATATGGATCGTTGAAGCTTGCATACTTTGGTTTTATTAACCGATGTGAAACCTTCAGGTTGTATCATGTATACATCCTCAAGTAGGTTTCCATTAAGGAAAGCTGTTTTCACATCCATTTGCCATATCTCATAATCATAATGAGCTGCTATGGCCAGGAGCATCCGAATAGATTTAAGCATAGCTACTGGCGAATAGGTTTCGTCATAATCAATTCCTTGTTTCTGACGATATCCTTTTGCCACTAATCTAGCCTTAAAGGTAACAACATTACCTTCCATGTCGGTTTTCTTCTTGAAAACCCACTTGCACCCTATGGGCTTAATCCCTTCAGGCGGGTTAACCAAGTCCCATACTTGATTTTCGTACATGGAATCCATTTTCGACTTCATGGCTTCAAGCCATTTATCCCTTTCTGAATTTATCAGAACATCTTCATAACTGATAGGTTCGTCATTGTTAACGAGTAACACGTCGTTCGATTCACTTATGAGAAATCCGTATCTCTCTGGAATATTGCGTGTCCTATCAGACCTACGAAGAAGTGGTGTTGTTTTAGGTTCAACTGATAGCTCATCATTATGAGTTATTGGTTGTGGGTCTAGACTAGGTGTCTCTTTAATGTCTATTGGAGTTTCTTGAACTTCTTCAAGTTCAATGCTACTCCCACTGTTTTCTTGTAAAAGAAACTCTTTTTCCAGAAATATAACATGCCTTGAAACAAGCACCTTTTGTTCCAAGGGATGATAGAATTGATAACCCTTCGTTTCCTTAGGGTATCCAATAAATAGACATTTATCAGACTTAGCATCCAATTTGTTTGATACAGTCTGCTTTACATAAGCAGGACAACCCCATATCTTAAGGTGAGTTAAATGAGGTTTCTTACTATTCCACGTCTCATATGGAGTAGTAGAGACTACCTTGGTCGGGACTCTGTTTAGTAAGTAAACAACTGTCTTAAGCGCATAGCCTCAAAAGGATTTTGGAAGAGTTGCATGATTCATCATAGATCTAACCATGTCCATCAAGGTTCGGTTACGTCTCTCAGATACACCATTATGCTGTGGTGTATACGGCGGAGTCCATTGAGATAATATCCCATTGTCCCTAAGATAATCTTGAAACTCTTGACTCAAGTATTCACCACCCCGATCGGATCGAAGTATCTTAATACTTTTGCCAAGCTGTTTCTCTACTTCACTTCTGAACTCTTTGAATTTCTCAAAAGCTTCAGATTTGTGTTTCATTAAGAACACATACCCAAATCGTGAGTGATCATCGATAAAGGTAATGAAGTAGCTATAAACTCCTTGTGCAAGAGTTGACATTGGTCCACATACATCAGTATGTATTAGACCAAGCAATTCTCCCACTGGTTTACCTTTTTCGAAAAAGGGTAATTTAGTCATCTTGCCTTTTAAGCATGATTCGCATGTATCAAATGAACCAGGTTTAAATGATTCCAGAATTCCACATCGGTGTAATTTGGTCATGCGTTTCTTACTTACATGTCCAAGACGACAATGCCACGTATAGGAGTCTATTTGATTATCTATTCGAGCACGTTTGTTGCTAACTTCGATATTGAAAACGTCACCGGATAAATCTAACGTGTAGATACCATTGTATAAAGTTCCGGTCCCATAAAGAACACCATTTAAAGTTATGTAACAGCAATTGTTACTAAAAGTTAAATGATAACCCTTTTCATTCAAGCATGAAATAGATACAATGTTCTTTATTAACGAAGGAACAAAATAACAGTTATCCAATTCTAAGACAAGTCCAGTAGGGAGCTTTAACAAATATGTTCCGATGGCAACAGCAGCAATCTTTGCTCCATTTCCAACTCGCAAATTCGCTTCTCCCTTGACGAGTCTTCTTCTATTCCTTAGCCCCTGTATGTCATTACATATATGTGAGCTACACCCAGTATCAAGTACCCAGGTGGACGAGGAAATAGAGTGACATTCAATAACGAAGATACCTGAAGAGGATGGGGCATCGGATGCCTTCTTCTTCAAGGACTCAAGATAAACCTTGCAGTTTTNTAGTTCATCAGTGGGTTTTGAGCAAACCCACTGATGGACCTCCCATATCTGGATTTCTGAAAATCCATTATCAGTAGTTTGGGTTTAGGTTCTAGAAAGTATTTTAGGTGTCAGAAACATCAAATTATAATTTTTTCCAAACCTATAGGTGTAGTTTAGTTCCATCAGTGGGTTTTGAGCAAAACCCACTGATGGACCTCCCATATCTGGATTTCTGAAAATCCATTATCAGTAGTTTGGGTTTAGGTTCTAGAAAGTATTTTAGGTGTCAGGAAACATCAATTATAATTTTTTCCAAACCTATAGGTGTAGTTTAGTTCCATCAGTGGGTTTTTGAGCAAAACCCACTGATGGACCTCCCATAATCTGGATTTCTGAAATCCATTATCAGTAGTTAGGGTTGAAGTTCTAAAAGTATTTTAGGTGTCAGAAACATCAAATTATATTTTTTTCCAAACCTATAGGTGTAGTTTAGTTCCATCAGTGGGTTTGAGCAAAACCACTGATGGACCTCCATATCTGGATTTCTGAAAATCCATTATCAGTAGTTAGGGTTGAAGTTCTAGAAAGTATTTTAGGGTGTCAGAAATATCAAATTATAATTTTTTTCCAAACCTATAGGTGTAGCTTAGTTCCATCAGTGGGTTTTGAGCAAAACCCACTGATGGACCTCCCATATCTGGATTTCTGAAAACCCCACAAATGGACCTCCCATATCTGGATTTCTACAAAACCATTATCAGTATTTAGGGGTGAGGTTGGAGAGAGTATTTTAGGGTTTAGGGATAAAATATGTAATCCCAACTTGGGGGATGAAGTCAAAATATAATATGGTTAAGGGTGATCCTCAAATAATATTTATTTCAGGCCCACGGTGGGGCCTGAAATGTTTTTATTTCAGGTCCACGGTGGGCCTGAAATAAATGTATTTCAGGCCCACTATGGGGCCTGAAATATCTTTATTTCAGGCCCACCTTGGGCCTGAAATAAAGTTATTTCAGGCCCGACGTGGGCCTGAAATTATAATTTGAGGTTTGTAACACCTCAACTCCACTGAAGGGACCCATTGATGAGGTTGGAGAAAGTATTTTAGGTGTCGACAACATCAAATTATAATTTTTTCCAAACCTATAGGTGTAATTTAGTTCCATCAGTGGTTTTGAGCAAAACCCACTGATGGACATCCCATATCTGGATTATGAAAAAATTATCAACAGTTTGGGAATCAGGTTGGGAAAGTATTTTAGGTGTCGGAAACTCAAATTATAATTTTGTCCAAAGCTATAGGTGTAGTTTAGGTCCATCAGTGGGTTTTGAGCAAAACCCACTGATGGCCTCCATATCTGATTTCTGAAAATCCATTATCAGTAGTTAGGGTTGAGGATCTAGAAAGTATTTTAGGTGTCGGAAACTCAAATTATAAATTTTTCCGAAGCCTATAGGGCTAGTTTAGTTCCATCAGTGGGTTTTGAGCAAAACCCACTGATGGACCTCCCATATCTGGATTTCTGAAAATCATTATCAGTAGTTTGGGTTGAGGTTCCTAGAAAGTATTTTAGGTGTCAGAAACATCAAATTATAATTTTTTCAAACCTATAGGTGTAGTTTAGTTCCATCAGTGGGTTTTGAGCAAAACCCACTGATGGACCTCCCATATCTGGATTTCTGAAAATCCATTATCAGTAGTTTGGGTTAAGTTCTAGAAAGTATTTTAGGTGTCAGAAACATCAAATTATAATTTTTTCCAACCTATAGGTGTAGTTTAGTTCCATCAGTGGGTTTTGAGCAAAACCCACTGATGGACCTCCCATATCTGGATTTCTGAAATCCATTATCAGTAGTTAGGGTTGAAGTTCTAGAAAGTATTTTAGGTGTCAGAAACATCAAATTATAATTTTTTCCAAACCTATAGGTGTAGTTTAGTTCCATCAGTGGGTTTTGAGCAAAACCCACTGATGGACCTCCCATATCTGGATTTCTGAAAATCCATTATCAGTAGTTAGGGTTGAAGTTCTAGAAAGTATTTTAGGTGTCAGAAATATCAAATTATAATTTTTTTCCAAACCTATAGGTGTAGCTTAGTTCCATCAGTGGGTTTTGAGCAAAACCCACTGATGGACCTCCCATATCTGGATTTCTGAAAACCCACAAATGGACCTCCCATATCTGGATTTCTACAAAACCATTATCAGTATTTAGGGGTGAGGTTGGAGAGAGTATTTTAGGGTTTAGGGATAAAATATGTAATCCAACTTGGGGGATGAAGTCAAAATATAATATGGTTAAGGGTGATCCTCAAATAATATTTATTTCAGGCCCACGGTGGGCCTGAAATGTTTTTATTTCAGGTCCACGGTGGGCCTGAAATAAATGTATTTCAGGCCCACTATGAGCCTGAAATATCTTTATTTCAGGCCCACCTTGGGCCTGAAATAAAGTTATTTCAGGCCCGACGTGGGCCTGAAATTATAATTTGAGGTTTGTAACACCTCAACTCCACTGAAGGACCCATTGATGAGGTTAGAGAAAGTATTTTAGGTGTCGACAACATCAAATTATAATTTTTTCCAAACCTATAGGTGTAATTTAGTTCCATCAGTGGGTTTTGAGCAAAACCCACTGATGGACATCCCATATCTGGATTAATGAAAAAAAATTATCAACAGTTAGGGATCAGGTTGGAGAAAGTATTTTAGGTGTCGGAAACCTCAAATTATAATTTTCTCCAAAGTATAGGTGTAGTTTAGTTCCATCAGTGGGTTTTGAGCAAAACCCACTGATGGACCTCCCATATCTGGATTTCTGAAAATCCATTATCAGTAGTTAGGGTTGAGGTTCTAGAAAGTATTTTAGGTGTCGGAAACCTCAAATTATAAATTTTTCCGAAGCTATAGGGCTAGTTTAGTTCCATCAGTGGGTTTTGAGCAAAACCCACTGATGGACCTCCCATATCTGGATTTCTGAAAATCCATTATCAGTAGTTTGGGTTGAGGTTGGAGAATGTAGATTAGGTGTCCGAAACATCAAATTATAATTTTTTCCAAACCTATAGGTTTAGTTTAGTTCCATCAGTGGGTTTTGCTCAAAACCCACCGGTTGAACCTCCTATATCTGATTTATATAATATATATTGTTGATTAGATTATATAATGATTTTTAGAATAATAATAAATATTTACCTACAAGATGTAATAGAATAGATCATTTGGCACACAACAGTGCAGCAACTGGCACACAACAGTGCATTATCAGTTATTATATCCGACCGTATCACTTGGCACACAACAATGCAACAACTGGATTTGAATAAACATCACCCAATTGTTTTCTTTTTGTTGACAATATATTATATAGAATAACAACATCTACATAATCATAACAACATCTACATAAGGAGATTTTTCCATACAAATGGATGTTAATCAACAGCAATGGATTTTTACATCACCAATACAGTTTTCAGATTATCTCAAGTTTTACAAAACATGTCTCTCAGAATATTAACTGTCAGCTCAAATCTGATTCTACTCATGTCTCCTTGTTTGAAATCCATCTTCTCATCATATAGGAGACATCGAACATATTGCATGACAAAGAAGGCACAGTCCACGCTGAAATTAACAAACACTTTTTTAGATTTCAATAAGTGGGTTTATAAAATACTTTCTTATTTTAAAAAATAAGAAAGTTCTTCCTCATTTAGTTACCTATGTTCTTGTTGGGGACATTTTTGTCTGACGGAGGACCATTTGTCCAAGGGATGATGACTTTGTAGATACGGATGAATAACCGTAAGTTCCTCGCGAGTATATTGTTTAAGTTCTTTTACCTGTCAAACATATCATGAATTTATTAATCACCATCAATGACATTTTAGAGAAAATAATGACCATATATAAGAATAAAGGAAGATAGCTCACCGCTGTGTCAAATTCATGCTTATATTTACGACCACTAGCAAGAGAATTAAAATGATTAAAAGTCATGGATTCTGTATCCACCGCTAACAAGTGAAAGTGTGTATTATCACTGCACAAAGGGATTAAAATAAATCTAAACCCTTGTTCAAGCATATCAGTCTTCATCACTTGTTGCAGGGAAATCTTTCTTGACGATCTGATTGATGCCTACAAATATGCATTCACAAAATTAATAATACCCATATCATAATATTAGGTCTTGTACAATATATCTGTTTAATTAATATACATCACTTACTGTGAAGAAGGTTGAACAATATATTGACTTGTTGTATGGCCTACCACATGCGGATGCTCCCCTAAATAAAATTTTACAAAAGGCATCAATGACCTCGCCTTTTGTAAAAACCTCTCCATTGAGGATTTGTAAGAATGAATGCAAATTCAAAGCAAAGGGTGCATCCTCCCAGATAAATTCATTTGCCAACCTGCCATGTAAATTGATATGATTATATATTACATAAGAAGATATATTAACTAACGTAAACTATAATATTTTGTAACTTACTTTAGATTCTCCAATCTATTTATCAGGTAGACCACTTCTTTATCTTTATTTTTCTTCTTTGTATTCATAAAATGTTTCTTCACAAACTACATCAATAAAATTTATTTAGCCCAAACTAATTATTGACCAAATTCAATACAATTTATGTATTTTAAATGAAATTAACACACTTACATCAATGCCTTGTTGCCTCATTTTGTATAGTTCGGAGGTTCTTCTTGTTTCCTCCTCTATGTCTTCTTCAGACATGACTTCCATTACATCGTAAATGTTTCCTCTTGCTTCATCCATATCCTCCTCACTAAGTTTCCTTTTTCCCTTATCCATAACAATTGATATTTGTTTCCTGTCCCGCTTCCACTTAGGTAAAAGCTGGTGCCATACTGGACTGTCAATTGGAGTATCCCTGTAATCATACCGAGTTCGGTCACGTCCTCTCCTAGGTGTACAAGATACTGGATCAGAAAGAGGATCGACTACAGGATAACTTTCTTGACCCTCCATGCCTTTTTTTTCAATAATTGAAAGTAATTCCTTAACCCTTTCATTCAAACATATATTCTCCTCTGTTAGCTCCTTGATTCGGTTGTCCTTAAGAATGCATTCACCACATAGGCTAACATCTCCTTCTGATGTCTCCATTGGTCGTGGTATGTCATCACCGATATCAAGGTTCTCAAACAATGTGTTCTCATGTAGGGTAGGAATTAATTCAACAATAACCTGTCAATTACGAAGTACACAAATGTTACTACCTCTCTATCTAACTCAGATAGATCACATTTAAGAATAATTACCTCTTCAGACGAGAGTCGGTCGACAAGGCCCCTCACCCTACTAATATGCGAAGGAATATTCCTCCACTTATTTATTCGGGGCCCTTCAACATTGAATGGTTTTTGAATTGGTACATGCTCCAAAAACCATACCTACACAAATTTTTGCAGCCAAATACATTAATGACATCAAAATATTATAAAATTTAACAAGATAATTCTACTCACTGCCAAAAGCCCTGCAAATCCCTTTAGGTAAGGGAGGTTGGTGGTGCTCTGGTTTCCCTGAGTTGATGAAAATAAGTCCCCAATCTTAGGTAATTGTGGAGACAAAAATTGATGGATAGCTTCTACCCAATTGAATCTACCTAGATTGTCATAATCATCTACTATATCTACAAGACCTAGAGGAACCTTATATGTACTAGATGAAAATAAAACACAAACAAATATATACAAAATATAAAATTTACACACTAATAACACATCATCCTCTGATTCAACACTTTTAGAAAAATGTTTAAGTAACTCCTCAAGTCTTGTTCTTGTAGGTTGTTTTTCTTTTGAGAAGTAAGTACGATAGAGGTCACCCGATGCTTTAGTTGAATTAATAGGGACCGAAACACCACGGTCCACTATACCCAGTATCAATGCAACATCTCGTCTGGAGAACGCAACCGGTACACCTGAAACAATTACAATATTTAGTTATCATCAAGAATATAGGCTTGAAATTATTCCACGTTGGGCCTGAAATGATTTCAATACAGGCCCGACGTGGGCCTGAAATGAATTCAATTCAGGCCCGACGAGGGCCTGAAATGAATACATTTCAGGCCCGACCAGGGCCTGAAATGAATTCAATTCAGGCCCGACCAGGGCCTGAAATGAATTCATTTCAGGCCCGAGGTGGGCCTGAAATGTATTCATTTCAGGCCTACCGAGGGCCTGAACTAAATTAACTTCAGGCCCTCGGTAGGCCTGAAATGATTTTATTTCAGGCCTACCGAGGGCCTGAAGTCATTTTCACTTCAGTCCCTCAGTAGCCCTAAAATGAAATGATTAAACTTTATCAAAAACTAATCATTTGAGGCCATCTATATTACTGTCTTATCTTACTATAGATACTATAGATATTGTCTACAATTCATAACTAAAACTATTACCTGAGAATTTAAAACCTTGCGAGGTTGAATCCCAACTTTCAAATATATTAACCAAAATTCCACGGATATGCTGCAATTCTTGTATGTCCAGGAAAAAACTGAAAGGCGACCCTTTGATCTTCGCAATGTGTCGATCATTTAAAATGTCAAATTCTTCAAAAAATTGTTTAAAGTGGCCTAAAATACTGCACCAACGTAATTTTTGTCCAATGTCATCTGAATCCTACAGTTTATATACAGTACAAATTTATTCAGCAAAATAATTTTAAACATGTTGACAAACAATGCTGGTTTGACCTAAGCATATCGCTAACATACCTTGGTGGATAATGCCAAGGAAGAAGACGCTGAACCACGTACAGACCTTTTGCCTGACATTATCAAATAAATCCAACGTGCAGAAACCCTAACCCCTTGGTGTATTATGCCGATTAGTCTCCACTTCAACGTTAACACTAAAACCCACCTCAGGATCACACAGAAACGTTTTCGAGCAATGCCTAGGTTTTGGTTGTCCGCAGGGATTCGGGGGATGAGCTCGCGACTATATCACAGCTAGGGCACGTAGGACTGCAAGAAGGCGAGTTCTTGCGCTGAGAGAGGTTGAGAGTGAGCTTTTATCCGAAATGAAGGACTTCCATTTACGTTGTTGCGCTGAGAGAGAACGGAGAAAATTTCCACTGCTACACATCCGAACCATAAATTAATATTTTATTGATAAAGTGGTTCGGTTGTCTCGAAACTGTGTCTGATAAAGTTATTCTTTGGCGGGAGGGGTATAAAAGTAACTTCACTATATGGGATGCGCCCTTTGGTATAATAGAAACCATGGTACTCATTTCGGTAATTACGAATAGTTGGATACGCCCTTTGGTAAATTGCCGTAGTTTTTAAGCGAAATCGGAAAGAAGTGATACCACTGTAAAAGCTAGACAAATTAAATATAAGCTTACCAAATAGAAGATAGATCAATAAGACAGCTATCATCGGTCATGTAAGAAATGAGCGTAATTGAAGAGGAGCTCATGGCGAAATCAGGGCGATAAGGATGAGAGGATCAGCTTGGATAAAAAGTTGTCAAATAGAAAATTTTAAATCTAATTAATTATTAATTTTTGGGTCCCACAGAAAGTGGGCCTGACTTGAGTACCTCTTGAGTCTCACCTCGTGTTCGAGCCTGATGACTTTACTTCCTTGACACACAGGTTATGCATGATGAAATCATATCAAAATCTCAAGGTGTATTTTTAGAATACAGCTGGATTTTGGGGCATTATGAAACTCGCTCTAATAATAAAGGTAGAAGAAATTTCATTTTGCCACCAAGGAGTTGTTTAATTTTACATTTCTACTCGTAATGTGCTAGACTATAATTCTTTCCAAACATTGTGGAATCACATCATCGTCACTGTTGACCTATGTCTTAATTTTTTTAATAATCCAATTTAAATCGATTAATTTATCGATTAATTTGAAGATGATGTGTCCGATTTTATGAAAAAAATTTATTGATATCAAAATAAATTTGAAAACATATTTAGACTCATTTTTCAATGGAGAAAAATATCCCTCGTAAATCAAAAAATATTTTTAGACTCATGTTTCACGGGCGAAAAAAAAAATCCCTCGAACTTTCGGATGGGAAGTCAAGAGCGCAATATGTGATTGTGCGAAAATTGAAGAGTAAACTGCAATTGTTTTTTTTGGGGTGAATTAAATTATTTAATAGACAAATTATTCTGTTAAATTATAACATATTATATGAAATTAAAAGGTGCTTTTAATTAATCGCTAAAAATTATTTTTTTAAATAAAATATCTTTAATTCTTTATTAATGATGTAACAATGAATAACATCTAATAATTACTATAATATATAAAAATAATTTATATTTAATTAAATTTAAAATATTTTTAAAATTATATTTATATAAAACTATTTAATAATTTAATCAAAATTATCTTAAAATTATTATAGTAATCATTAAGTAGTTATTTAAATAACTTAAGCGAAAACATTTATTAGGTACTATAATATTTTAAAATGATTTTAATAAATTTAAAATTAAGTTAATAAATAATTTTTAATATAAAAGGGCAAAACAAGTTAATATGTTGTAGCAAATTATTAAGTTCAAAAATTAAGTTACTCGGAATCGTCAAAAGTTTTTTTTCTTTTCAAAAGTACATTCCATCACGTCTCATTCTATTTTCATTCTCTAAAATATTCTTATTTTTAATATAATAATAATAATTATAGTTATAATAGTTTTAAATCATAATTAATATAAATGATTTAACCATGTTAATTATAAATGAAATGTTTATATTAGAGTAGTCACAACTTATAATTATTATAATATAATATTGATCAATATTATTAAAAAATATAATAATTATTGTTATTTATAATTATTATAATATAATATTATTTTCGTAAACATAATATTATTAGTAGATTTTAATAAAAGGAATACTTTTTATTTAATTATTAATTAGTTGTTATAATAATAATAATAATACCTTGATATAAAAAAACTATATAATTAAGTGTCGTTTGACTATATTTCTAAAAAGACACCTAATTGTAATTTTAATAATTAGGGGTCGCTCGTTATATTTTTGCGTTAATGTATTTCCTTGCCCTGGCGCCCCTCTTGAGTGTCGTAAACCTCCATCGGGGCTGTACCGCTCGTTCACGACTCTGGGAGATCCGGCGATGGCATCGCTTGCCAAGAAGGCCTCTGAGTTGGTGGAGATGTTGGATCTCAAGATCCACCCTGAGGGAGGCTTCTTCACGGAGACCTTCAGGGACTTCTCCGTCACCCTCTCCAAATCTCAGCTGCCCCCTCAATGTGAGCTATTCTTCAATCTCCCCTTTTCTATTACATGATTGGAGTCAATTCTTCGCTTAATATGCTCTTTCATGTCAATCAATTCCATTTCACTCGGGAATCCCAGTGTTTTGTTTTTTTCATGCTACATCTTCTAAAAGCTCTCCTTTTGACTTTGTTTTCGTTTGCCGGTTCTCTTGTTCGTATCAGTTAATTTTCTGTTCTGTCGTCTCTGTTCTCGGGCTTCAGCGGTAGGTGTAAGCACTCCACAAAGCCATATGATTTACTATCGTCACAAGAATAGTGCAGTGCTTATCAACTGTTTTCCTCGTTTCTTTCTTGTTTATTAAGAACGTTTGTACGACGAGGTTCAGTAGTTTTTTCTCAATTTCTCGTGCTTTCTTGATACAGAGCCTGTTGCTATTCCTGAGTTATCAGCTCTCTAAGATTAGAATTCCTGCAAATAAATAAATAAATAAATATATATATATATATATATATATATATTTTGTGGGTTTTTTTAATATTTGAATAACAAATATGTAAGTTATTTTGTTTGAAGAACAAATATGCAATTTTTTAAAAATATATTTGAAGATCAATTATCAGCTCTCTATTGCTTTCTTTTGTTTTCTGAAAATGTTGTATGATGGGGTTCCATAGTCTTTTCTCAATTGTTCGTGCTTTCTCGGCGTAGAACTTGTTGCTATATCTGAATTATCAGCTCTCTAAATTTAGAATTGCATCAGAACTTTTTCTTTGATTTTTTTAAAAACATTTGTAGGATAAATATGTGTAGGCTCTAATGAACAAGTGTTGTTTTCTGTGTTATGAAACTGTTGCAAATGTTCTTGTGCACAAATACTGTCCTATGTATTTCATAAGACATAAGAGAGGTTCATATTACGTGAGCTTATCTCAGTTTTCCAACCATCATGCTCTGCCAAGTGCGAACACGAACAAAAATTTGGGAAAGGTGCTAAAGGGGGAACTAGAACTAACATGCATACCTAAATAAATGCTTGGAAAACTAAGTTAAGGTACAAATAGACCCCCTTAGGGTAGAATTTTAAGCTGAGAAGCAAGATCTACAAAATTGAAGTTCTTTTAATGGGGGTAGTATCCTCTACCTCAGTATATTACTATTATTTTTATTTGCAAATACACTCCTCAAGGCAGTACGGCTATAGTTGAGCTCTATTCTATTTACAATTTGTCCTCAATATTCTCTTTAAGCTGCTTAAAATATCTTGCAAATTCTACAAATATAGTCAATTCTAGGACCTCTCGAAATGTAGTGCGAAAATATACTGGTTGGTTATTTGAACTAATGCCATGTGATGATTTCCTTGCAACGCAACTTTTCCTAGATGAAGTGACAATTAATCTTATTACATTCTGTCCTTATGAAAATCGGGATTAGAAGCAATATGTGTATAGTTTGATTATCACAATGTAACTTCACAACACACTAAGAGCATTGCGTAGCTCAATAATTAACTATTTGAGCTAGATAAACTCACATGTAGCATGAGTCATAGCTCTACGCTTACCTCTGCACTCTACTTGGCCATAGTTGCCTCCAAGAAGAATACAAATATCTTGATGTGTGCCTTTCATTTGTTGATGAGCTTTTCCAATTTGTGTATATATATCCACTCTACAAGCATGGCTATGGTCAAGGTATAGAGGATCCTTACCTGAAGCATTTTGAATATATCGTAAAATTCTTAAGGATGCTTCAAAATGGTTATGACGTGGAGCTTTAAGGAAAACTATGAAAAATGCACTTGTCAAATTGAATAAAAATTTGTCTCTACTAGGAGACAAAAGATGAATAAAGCAGTTGCACCCAAACATGCATAGTAGTAATTAAATGACAACAACAATAACAACCAAGCTTTATTGCACTAGGTGGGGTCGACTATATGAATCTTTCTATCCATTGGACTCTGTCCTTTATTATATCATTATCTATATTTAAATAAATTTTATCTTGTTTTATTATTGCTAACCAAGTTTTTTTTTATCTTCCTCTCGTTTGATATGTGTATTTGTCATAGTTTCACATCGCTTAACTGAGACATTTATTGGCTATCTAAGTACATGTACATATCATCTTAAATGTGTTTCTAGAAGTTTTTCCTCAATAGATGCAACTTTGACTTTCTCTTTAATGATCTCCTTCCTTATTCTTTCTATCCTGTATGTCCACACATCCACTTTAACATCCTCATCTCTGCAATTTTCATCTTTTGCTAATGTGTCCAAATCATAGCTCAACATTTAATATCATAAACATAGTAGTAATTTAATGACATCACGAGAGAAAAAAATTGTAAAGGGAATTTGACAACAATTTATTAGGCAGCATGTAGTGAAATTACATTATCTCGTAACTTAAGCAAAACTATCATATAAAGAAATAGTATATATGTTCTCATAATTAAAGGTTTATTTTTCCTCTTATAAACAATGTATGAGGACTTGACAATAGATTAAGAATATCCTAAGTAGAGAAAGCTTTGAATGGCATAAAAAAAATCCTTGGCATTATCATTTGTCAGTACTTTAATATAACTTCAAATTGAATTCTAATTTTAGCATAGAAGGAAGAAAATAGAAAAGTGGTAATAACATTTTTTTCCTAACAAGTCATATCATTCTATAGTAGTCATTCATAAAGGTAACAAGGATAAAAACCAAGCTTCAAACAGCAACAACTTGGAGTTTAAATATCATAATAAAATAGGGAAAAAGTGTACAAGTACATTTGTGGATATTAGGAGGAAATGAAAATCAAGTATGTTTGTCAAATAACAAAGCTCACATTTAAGATTATGAAGATTAGATAACAAGGGACTTTCTTATTAAACCACAGAAGCTAGACTATGGATCTGAAGTGGAAAGGGATCAACTACTAGAGCTTATGAATGTGTGGTCAAAATCAAATGATATAATCCTTCCTATCTTCCAAATACTCTTCTAGTCAACAAATTTGGTATAGAAACAGAACCAATAGGAAAAGTCACTAAACAATCAAGCAACATGGTAAGTTTGCTATCAGAAATTAAATCCATAGAAAATGTAGGTATATAGAAAAACTTTCTAAAGAAAGTGATAGCAATAGTGTAAGTATAACTTGACTAGGGGTGTCAAAAATCAACACGACCCGACGACCCAACCCGAATCGACCAAAAAAATGGGTTCGGGTTGAAAATTTTCGGTTGGGTGGGTTCGGGTTGAAAATTTTCGGGTGGGTTCGGGTCGGGTTGGGTCGGGTTCGGTTGACCCGAATTTAATGTTTAGTGATTTTTTAGGGTTAAATCAAATTTTATTTTAAAAATTAAGATATTTTGATGTATATTAATATCAATATTAGTATGATCATGATGGAGTATTGAGATAAAAGTGAAGAATTATAGGAAAAATAGCCAAAAAAAGACGTTTTGAATTGGTTTTTTCGGGTTATTCCGGTTGGGTTCGGGTTGATCGGGTTGGTCGGGTTCGGGTTCGGGTTCGGGTTTGGGCGTTTCGGGTTGAGTTTGGGTTCGGGTCGGGTTCGGGTTGGGAGTTTAAAATTTTATTTCCCCAACCCGACCCGACCCACCCGAATTGACACCCCTAAACTTGACCACCACCCTGCACAAACTAGTCAACCATCTGTTAGAGAAACATGAATAGATTGAAATATGGTCTTAAGATCAGAAAAAGGAAGATATGACCAAATATTTGCTTAAAAGCTCCTCAATCTAGAATGCAAATGGTCTGGTCCTGTGTCATGCCAGCAATAGTTACCTCCGTAAATAACCAAGGATGATATATTTTGTGAAGTCTACCACTTGAAAAAACATTGATACTCACTGATACATAAATGTTTGAACCTAGTAGTGAAGGGCTTCCTACCAAGAATCCCATCATGAAAAAATGTCCTTAGCTGAACCCATATTTAAAATCCAGATTAAAAAAATCTGCTCAATATTTAAAATGAGACCAAAATTGATTCTGGACCCATATTTAAAATCCAGACTAAAATTTGCTCTCTATATAAAACAAAAGAAAAACTGATTCTGGACCTTGTGTTGGGAACAGTCTGCTCTATATCAAGAACTCTGTTGTAGTGGCACTAAAATCTGTCATATTATGATCAAAGAATAGATTGGGAAACCAAATCTGCTTGCTGATCTATAGGGAAGACAGAGAACAAATCTGCTTGAAGTGAAGAAGATTAGGAAATAGTTCAGTCTATCAGAAGCCACCTAAGAGAGCCCACAAATTTTCTCCTCGTGAAGAAGAATTACTGCACCAGGTTGATGGATGGAAGTGGCGATAGAACAAAGGAGTTAGAAGAGAAGCATTTGGAGAAGAAGACTTGTCAGCTGGCTTGGTGCACTATGGAAACACCATAGGTGCAAGGATCAGACTCAGCAGCAGGAATGTAAAAAATTACAGATCTGGAAGAAGATGAGGACGAACTGACTCTTAAGTATATCAAATTGCAAATTTAGGAGAACAGAACAGCTTTCTGCAAATCTGGAGGACAAAAGTTTCAAATTATTGAAACTACGGTTATCATGTGAAGCAAATGGCATTGTGGATGCAATGGAGGGATGCATTATCAAGTTGGCTAGTGTTGAGATTCTCAGGAGATATCTAGGCTTTAGCTGTGGGAGGGAATCGGCGAAGTAGCTATCATCTTGGCTTTGATGTTCATCCTGTTGGTATCCCAGTCCAACTGACAGAATGAGAGAGATAGAGAGAGAGAGAGAGAGGGATTGCAACTAGAAATCACGTGAAGAGCTCATTGATCACATTTGTCTTACTCTATGATGGAAGAGTAAGACAAATGTGATCAATGAGCTCTAATACCATGTTGTAATGGGTAAATTATTAATTTTTTTCTAGATAGTTATCATCAGCCTTGATTTATATTAATGTTGTTTTTCTTTCTTACATTTACACTTTCAAATTTGGTACATTGACCAATTTGATCCTCCACATTACTGTTGAATGATATTTGCATTATTCTTTTAGAATTTGTTTTATTGTTGACAATGAGGATAGTGACGTACTGCTTCCATTTTGAGCTAAATATTGGGCTTGCTTTTGTTTGAATTGTCTGTTTATGCATCACACTTAGATTGCCATCTCTAATTTTTGTTGAAAAACTTCTTGAGATAAACAATTCAGCATCCTGCTTGTACTTAATTGTCAAATAGTTAGATTTCGACTGAATTGCTGCATTACTATTAGTAGCTGACTGTTTTAGAGCATTCTCCATCTCTGATGACAATCTTACGAGTACCTGTTCTAAGTCGAAAAAAGTGTGTTTATTTTTACCAGCAATTTAAAATAGTTATTAGTTTCTGCAGTTATGAGATTGACAGGAAAAATTGGTAAACTTAAGGTTCTACACAAGCTAGACTGATTGCTTATGCTTATAATTGCACCACCTTTTTTTGTTATTTTCTTTCTACTATTAGCTTCTAACTGCATTTTCTGCAGACAAGGTTGATCGACCTGTGAGTACTTCGATTTATTTCTTGCTTCCTTCAGGGAGTGTGTCACATCTCCACCGCATCCCTTGTGCTGAAACCTGGCATTTCTATTCTGGAGAACCTCTCACAGTTAGTGATCTAATGCTTCAATTTCTCTCTTGCAAAAGAACTTCAAGAAGCTACATGGCTCTAACCTACCATTAAAACTTATCTTCTACGTGTTCATTGGCCAGGTCTTTGAGCTACACGATGACGGGCAGATTGAACTCACCATACTTGGTTCGGACCTAGATGCTGGCCACCGCCCTCAGTACACCGTGCCACCAAATGTCTGGTTTGGTTCATTCCCTACACTGGATGTCTCCTCATTTGCTACGGACGGCAGTCACCTTGTCATTGGCTCAACAAGAGATCCCGAGCTGCATTATTCTCTCGTCGGCTGCACATGTGCCCCAGCCTTCCAGTTTGATGACTTTGAATTAGCCAAGCTCTCAGATGTCAAAGCTCTTGCGCCGCAAGCGCAACCATTTTTTGACTACCTAGTTATCCCGGATAAGGAAGCCTAATTATTTCCTTGCACTCTGTCAGTCTCATTGTGAACTATCAAGCTATACCGTATTTATCACAAGGCAATTGATGATTTTGCCTTGGGGACTTCTAAAAAAAGTGACACTTTGTTGTAACTGATACACTGCTATTTTAGTTCCTCTTCTAAGTTCAACATCTATCCTTCTAGTTTTGAATGATGAAGCCTTCGTTCGGCAGTAATAGCAGGCCTTCGGCGACATTCACTTTATAGAGATCTTGTCGCTATTTCATATGCATGAACGAACAATTGCCTACTATAAAAACCAAACAAACAATTACAATCCTTGCCTTCTGAATGATGTTTTGCTTGTCGTCTAAAGGAACAATTACCTCAAATAGTTCTTTGTATTCCACAGCTAAATCCCTTCTCTTGTTTGGATGTTTTCTCTTCCAAGAAAAATCTTCGAACCCCACTCTACTTTGCTTGGACGAAAATATAAAGATGGGCAGCAACAACGGTTATCCAATTGCATCGAACACTTAACAATCCTTGCCTTTGAATGATGTTTGCTTGTCATCCAAAGGAACACTTATCTTGAATAGCTTGTTGTTCCACGAGCCAAATCCTTTCTCTTGTTTGGATGTTTTCTCTTCCAAGAAAAATCTTAGACCCCCACTCTACTTTGCTTGTATGAAAATATAAAGATGGGCAGGAGCAACAGTTAGCTAACTGCCTCTTGCAGTTGCCAAATAACTATAAAAATGCAATTACTTTCCACTAGCATCTCTCACTTGTCCAAATCACAAATACAAATAAGAATATTCAATTCATACTTAAGAAAAAATGATTCGTACGACAGTAAGTATACTAAATGATTAAAGCTAAGACTATCAAACCGTTCATAGTCGCTCTTCAAGACAAATTGGATACATCAATATTTTACATTTATGCCAAATTAAATCATTTACATTAACATGAACATCTCTAATCCCTCATAATAAATATTATATGAATAGCATATTCAATATCTCCAATCATTATAATTATTTACAATCACATTTTTAATATTAAATGAAAAAATATAATCGATCAATCGGTGAATAAATGTCAATGATATAAATATATTTTATTCATTTTTTTAGCTAGAATCCCTTCATTTAATCTATCGCTTTTTTAGTCATGCTCCATAAACTAAATCAACCATAGTAATTAGGATACATACAAAAGTAGCAGTTACTGATTAGAACTTCAAGAAATCAATTAAAAAGTCAATGAGGATAAAACTAAAATTATCTTATAATCTCAAAGGTATCACATAATACAAAAGCAGAGATTTATTCTCCTCCTATTCTTATTGTCGCTATAGCACATATGGTATGAATCATATACTACGATGTTATTCTCTTTATTAAAAAGAGCGCATGTTTTTCATAAATTTAACATTGTACAGATTTTTATCTAGACATATCCAATGTTTAATCCTGAATTCAAATCATGAATTCTAATCTAGCTTCCAGCAGGTTTAGTAAATGATGGCTATATTTCTTTCGATTATTATCAATTTACAAATGGTCTCATCTTTATACTACTATCAAGGCAACCCTAGCTTATAGGTATGTCTCCATTCACAGTTTCATTAGCTATCTCACAAGTAAATGCTCTTACCTCTATTTATATTTAATCAATAGAGATGATTGTTCATTTGAGAGGACCAATCTTAACCTACTAGCATGGTTACAGAGACTTTATCCAAATTTAACAATGACATATACATTGAATTATTCATGATATTCCACAATTAAACATCTTACAATATATTACATTCTACGAAATCTCAAAGACTTTATATGTTATTGAAATGACACTTTATCAATAACTTAGTAAAAGGATCAGAAAGCCTAACACGTGTAAGGATATATTAAAAAACTATCTTATTTTTCAATCATATCTCTTACAAAATTATACTTAATAGATATGTGTTTACCCTTACTGTGATATTTGGGATCTTTAGAAAAAGTTATGGTAGCTTGATTTTCATAGTAAACTATAACAGGACTTTCACTATCCTCAACAATCTTTAAATATTTCAGGAACCTTCTTAACTAGATAAATTTTTGCATAGCCACTG
This sequence comes from Boesenbergia rotunda, assembly GCA_024364735.1. Taxonomy (NCBI): domain Eukaryota; kingdom Viridiplantae; phylum Streptophyta; class Magnoliopsida; order Zingiberales; family Zingiberaceae; genus Boesenbergia; species Boesenbergia rotunda. Next base: position 95,207 of record JAGFNQ010010363.1, on the reverse strand, counting down.
CATAAGACACATACTCAGCTTCGATTGTTAACAATGCTACACAAACTTACTTCTTGCTATTCCATAAGATAGCTCCACCATTCAAAAAGAAGGCATAGCCAGATATAGATTTTCTATCGTCAAAGTCCCCAAGCCAATCTACATCTGCATAACCTTTCAGGCTCATATTAGATCCTTGAAAATAAAGATAATAATTTGTTATCTCTTTAAGATATCTAAATAACCTCTTCACCGCTTCCAGCCTCAGCCATGAGTTTGACTAGAAATGGTTAACTAAGCCAATAACATAGCTGATATCAGGGCGTTTACATAACATATTGTATATTAAACTACCAAAACATTGGCATATAATCTTTTCTTTATCGGCTTTTTACCAAAGGGCGTACCCAAGATTTGGTAATTACCAAAACGAGTACCTGATAACTTTCATTTTGTTGATTACATTAGGTTTTCAAATCCATGTTTTTGATCCTTTTTCATATGTTTAAGTTGCATTTGTGTGACGTTTCATGAAATCTTTCTATTTTTTTGTCCTTGGATACAATTCTTCTCATATTTGAGATATTTTGGCATTAATGTTGAATCTAATTTTGTATGACTCAATTAATCATGAACCTAGATCAAGATTGGATCAGGACTTGAGTTCAGAATGGGCCTGGATCAATAGATCAAGAGCTGGATCAATATGGGCCGCCCATTCAAGAGAACGGTTAGATCCAAGCCATCCGCCAACTTCTCGTCGATCCAAGCTCAAGATAGACTTAGCTAAGTTCAGGGACCAAGATCTGAAAGTTTGGGCCAGATCAGGGTTAGTCTAGCCGTTGGATCGAGCTCAAGAGAAGCCTAAACCGTCCGTTCAAAGATCAGGGCACTCTGAGCCATTGGATGCAGATCCGGTTGATCTGAGTTGATGAAGAGTAGATCTTGACCCTTGATTAAGATCTGGAAAGTTTGGGTTCGATCTGGATTGATCTGACCGTTGGATTAGATCGGAGAAATCTCGGTCGTCGAAATTCAAAATGCGCAGTTAAATCAAAAATTCCCTCTGCCGCTCGAGGTGTCACGAGATCGCATTCCAGTTTCCAGTTTTCTTCTTCGTTCGTCTCCTCTGATCGCCGGCGACCACTCCAAGTCAGTTCGTCTTCCAGATTCCAAATCGAAGTGGTATTCTTCTGCTAGATCTGCAAACTAATTGGACGCTGAAAGGATTTCGAACGAGGGTTTCGCCGGAATTCTGCTCTTCAGGTCAGAGACTACTTGTCAGTTGTGTGAACCGATCAAAACTTCTAGATGCAATCGAAGGGGTTCTTTGAGAGTGTCTGAAGGATTCGGAGCTGTTTCGCATCACAATCTGCCAAGGAGGACGAGATCGTGAAGGGAAATCAGTTGCGCACCGAGATTATTGCAGTTCGCTCGCGAGAGTCAATTTCTTCCTTGATTCTTGAGTTGGAGGGTTTCTAGCTCACTCTTGTGTGACAGCAAGAGGGAATTTGTGGTGACAAATCTGAACTGGAGTTTATAATGGTTAGATTTCAATTTCTGAATTGTTTCTCTCGTTTCTGAATTTTGTTCTTAGCTTTGTATCAGTTGATTTCAGCTACTGATCGGACTGTAGTCCGATCCAGACTCCATCTGATCGGTCATCAGATCGATCAGGCTTGCGCTTGATCGGTCAGCCGACCGATCAGGAGGTTTGCCTGCACAAACAAACTCTGTTTAAGTTTACAGCTTGCTTAATTTCTTTACTTCCGAATTTAGACAAAGATTTAGATTCATTTCTGCAATAGAAACAGTTTCATATTTCAATTTAGCAACTTCAACTTGTTTTGTTAAATTTTCCTAGTGATAAAGCCTCATTCTTGCACACCTAGTTAAATTCTATTCAGTTGAGTCAATTCCATTTCAACTTTACTTTCACTCTTATTTGCAAACAAACCCCAGTTAATCTCGAAAACCCGAATCATTTAACGACAAATAATTTCAAGCTTGATTCAAACTCTCACAACTAGTCCTGGAAAAATATGACCTGAGGCCCCTATTCTACATTTCTATTTGCTAGCAAGGGTTTTCAGCTTTATAAATTTCTAAATCTGAGTGTTTATTGTGACACTGGTATTGGGTACCATCAAATTTTTGGCGTCGTTGCCAGGGAACAACTAGTTGAGTTTGTTTGATTTAGCTTGTGTGCTTATTTCATATTTTGTGATCCATTTTTTGTGCTTATCTCTATATTTTGTGATTCATTATAGTTGTTTCATTCTTGTGTATACATTTGCTGTGATTTTTTTTTGTATTTGTGTATGACCAGATCTGCAGGTGGTATTCTTGAAAACTTTGATCCTGAAATTGAAAGAACTTTCAGAGCCAGGAGGAATCAACTCAGTGTTTCAGAGGCTTTTGACATTATTCCTACTCAGCCTATTTCTACTTATTCAGTTCATCCTATGGCAGACCACCAGAAAACTATGAAGGAATTAGCAGCACCAGATGATGCCTTTCAGTACTCCTGCATTGCCTATCCAGAGCTCACTGGAGATTTTGAATTAAGATCAGGACTCATCCATCTATTGCCTAAATTTCAAGGTCAGTCTGGGGAGGATCCCAACAGACATTTACATGAGTTTCACGTTGTCTGCTCCACCATGAAGCCTCAGGGTATTTTAGAGGAAGATATCAAGCTGAGGGCATTCCCATTTTTCCTTACTGGAGCAGCAAAGGATTGGTTTTACTACTTACCTACTGGGCACGTTTCTAGCTGGATTTCTATGAAGAAAGCATTTTTGGAGAAGTATTTTCCAGCATCAAGGACAGCAATCATCAGAAAGAGCATCTGTGGAATACAACAAGTAGTGGGAGAAACTTTGTATGACTACTGGGAAATGTTCAACAAACTTTGTTCTAGCTGCCCACAGCACCAGATTAGCGAGCAGCTACTCATTCAGTATTTTTATGAGGGACTTCTTCAGATGGATTGGATCATGATAGATGCTGCAGCAGGAGGAGCTCTAGTTAACAAAACACCAGATCAAGCTAGGGAGCTAATTTCAGATATGGCAGAGAACTCACAGCAATTTGGGAGTAGAGCGTTGTCCACCAGAGGAGTTAATGAAGTTCAGATGGTATCAAATGAGCAGAAGGAAATCAAGAATTCATTGATGGAACTCACATCCCTGGTGAAGCAAATGACTCTAAATAATGTGAGTCAAAATCTGAATTTTCCAGTACCACTACCTTCAAGCCAAGTGATGAGGTTATGCAGTATTTGTTCAAGCCAGGACCACAATTCGGATCTATGTCCTAACCTCCAACAAGATGAGACATTAGCTGCATTGACTAGGGGACAATTCCAGGCCAAAAATAACCCCTACTCATCCACATATAATTCGGGTTGGAGGGATCATCCAAACTTGAAGTATGAGAATTCTTTTTACTAGCAAAACCCATCACAACAACCCTATCAACAGCCCCAATCGAATTTCCAGCAAGTTCAGCAAGGACAACAACAGTTTCAGCCATTTCAACAACCTTTTCAACAATTTCAGCAACCCTATCAAGGAAATCAGCCATCTTTTCAAGTGAATCAGCAAGGGTTTCAAGGAAGTTTGAATTTTCAGCAACAAAATCAGTTTTCATAGCAGGGATTTCAGCCATTCAACCAAGGTTTTCAGCCATCAACTCAAAATTTCCAGCCCACACAATTTCAGCCCTCTCAACCACAATTTCACCCTCAACCTCAGAATTTTCAGAGTTACAATTCTCAACCATTTCAACAAAGTTCTCAGCAAAATTTTCAGCAATTTTCTCAACCATTTCAGCCCTATAATCAGCCCCAACAGTCCTACTTTCAAGGTTCACAACAAGTTCAACAATTTCAACCACCTTAATCATCTTTTCGAAGCCAATAAAGTCGCATGCTAACCAAGGGGGCTATGGAGGCTCTAGTGGGGGAAATGCGCAACAACAAAGGATAGAGGATATGCTTCAACAACTTTTGCAACAACAAAGGAATGATCCCACCATACAAAACCTTGAGAGGTAAATTGGACAATTGGCTAGTGGGATGAATCAAATTCAAGCTCAAGGATCAAGCCAACTACCTTCTCAAGCTACTCCAAACCTAAAGGGGAACGTTAGTGCTATTACTTTGAGGAGTGGGAAGGTGGCTTCAACTCCAAATGGTCCAAGAGCTGATTTTTCTGAAAACGTTAGTGCTATTACTTTGAGGAGTGGGAAGGTGGCTTCAACTCCAAATGGTCCAAGAGCTGATTTTTTTGAAAATAGGACAACACCCTCTTTTGCAGCCCCAAACAACCCTGAAATCACTTCAAATTCAGTTGGTTCCAACCCTAGTCCAAGCCTAACTCCTTACTCAAGTAATCCTGTGATTTTGGTGGAGAATGAAGGAGAAATCAGTGGAAAAGGGGAGTTCATAGCAGCTACTTCAGAGGAGAAATCAGCCCAAAAGTCAGCCCCTAAACTTTTGGCTTAAGAGGAAGAAATGAGAGTTCCTTTGCCATTCGCTTAGCGCAAAACCCAAGCTAAGAAGCAAGTGGAGGAGGAGAAAGCTAAGGAATATAATGAGCTAGTGAAATTGTTTAGTAAAGTGGAGATCAATATACCCTTGTTGACCATGATAAAGCAGATTCCTAAGTATGCAAAATTCCTGAAAGATTTGTGTGTTCACAAGAAGAAGCTAAAGGAGAATGAGTTGGTCAGCTTGGGGAAAAATGTTTCAACACTTATCCATGCTATTCCTTAGAAGTGTGAAGACCCAGGGGTGTTTACTGTGTCTTGTGAGATAGGGAGAACCATGTTCCATGATGCCATGTTGGATTTAGTGTTAGTGATATGAGAGAAGTGTCCTAAGGCAATCGCCTTATGATGTAAACATTTATATTAATAAATGATAATTCACTATTTGAGTATACATGTTTTGTGTATTTGATTGGGATCTTAAACTCATCTACTGAATGTCCGCAATACAATTCACAGCATAAGAGAATTTGTGATGGGATCACAACTAGTGATTATCTCTAATGTGCAATTGTGAAGTATTGAAAATATCCCTAGTCGATGAATTGATAAATACGAACACTATCAATTCTGTTGAGACTAGCATGGGTTATTCTCTAATCAGCTGATTCTCACTGGCTGGTGACATTGGGATGTCCGGAGATAAACATGGATGCTAGTTAAGGGAACTAGTTCATTGGAGTGACTAGCTATAAGACTTCATATGGGAATCTACATGTAGATATGTCAATGAAGTTCTTACTGCAGCTTAAGTGCGATGTTCCTTTGACTTGCGGTGTTCAAGTCATCTTGGTCATGGAGACTTATACTTTAACATCTTAAGCAAGCATCTCCAAGGAGGTGTGGACCCAGGATGATTGGGTATAAGCCGAAGTGCCCGAAGATGTTTGAACAGCCTACAAAGGATTCACCACTCCTTGCGAGGAGATGTATACCCAGGCCTATCGTCGGATTGTTACTCAAAACCTCTGGCCAGAGTATATCATGTTTAGAGTGCGAGTCTCTAAAATACATGAGAATAATTAGAAATCCAAAGGACGAGAAAGACACTACTTGGGCTAGGTGTGACGTAGTCAGCCTAGTGGGGACTGACACCATAGACCGTGTCCTGAACCAAGTGGGTATAAGGTGGTGAAGGGAATGGGGCACGATTCATTAGAGCTGCTGAAGGGTTTCAGAATAATTTCTTCTGAGGTCAAACCGTTGATCTTTCGATTAATTGGGGATCATGATGTACTACTAGGTGCCACTCATGATCGTTCTATAATTGGTTAATTATAGACGACCAACATAAATCGAAAGCCTATTTAGTCACACGCACTACGAGTAATCCGAGGGATTTAAAACGAGTTGAAAATTGAATTTTCCGATCAAGAGAAATAAGTCGAATCTGAGTTAATCAGAGGCGCAATGGAAGCTAAAAATGGCTAAGTCTTTTGAAGGCTTTTTGGGCGAATTTAAATGAGTTTAATTCGCGGTGGTTCGGCTCGGTTTGGGCCGGCCAAAGAGGGTGCCAACCCTCCTTGGTTGACCGGCCATTAAAAGGGAGAAAAACCAATTTAATTGGTTTAATTAATAAAATAAATCTAGTGCGATTTATTTTATAAATTATGAATAAATAAATTTGTAGAAATTTATTCTTTTTATGGAAGTTAAAATAATCCATGAATTGGTTTATTTTAATTTTATAAAATCAATTATGAATTGATTTTTTCATAATAAGAAAGTTTATAAATTTCTTATAAAATTTATTCCATAATTTAAAGAGAAGAAGAATTTGTTTTATTATAAATTAGTTATAATAAGACTCGGCTTAAACGGAATAATTAATAAGAGAATTTATAAGATAAATTTCTTATAACTAATTCCGTTAATTCCGTTAAGAGGGAGACTTAGCAAAGGAGTTGCTACTATATAAAGGAACCAAAGGCAAGCCCTTATTATGAATTACTAATTGAGATTAGTAACTTCCTCTCTCCCTCTCTCTTATTCTCTTCTCCCTCTCCTTTCCCTTAGGGCCGGCGCCCTTCTTGGAGAATTAGGGCCGGCTCCCACCTTCCTTGCTAGGGCCGGCGCACCCTATCAACACCAAGCAAGGTTGCCGTGAGCTTCAAGAAGAAGAAGAAACGAAACAAGAAGAAGAAGAAGCGGATAGCGACTCCTCTCTTCCCGGAATTCGATTCCGTTTTCTTGGCGGTTAGTTTCCCTTTCCTCTCTTGATCTTTCTTGTTGTGCCTATAGAGAATCTAGTAGTTCTCGTCGGCACAAAACTCGTGACTTTGCGAAGTCATCCCGAAGAGAACTCGGCGTGGACGCGAATAGAGGCGGAGCTTCCAAGGGACGCTACGGTTGGATCTCGTCCCTTACTTCGAGTTACGAGAGGTATAATGTAAATTAGTTTACTTTTCCGCAAAGTTTTAATTTATGATCATGTCCACACATCATAAGGTCGCATGCTAAATACGTGGTTAAAATAATTTGAGAAATTATTTATGCTAATTCTTCCGCTGCACGTAAATATTTTAAAATTTTACGAACTCGTATCCTTGTCAACATGCACCCGGTCCCAACATTTAGGAGCTTCCATAAATGTGATGCTCAGATCAGTCTTCCAGATGCTTGGAATAGGCCCTTTACATCCTACTGATGTGGTGATTCAGTTAGCAGATCGGAGCCAGACCCATCCAGCCGGTATAATTGAAGATATGTTGGTAAAGATAAAGGAGCTGATATTTTCTGCTGATTTTTACATTTTGGACATGGAGGGAGACTACCTTACACACAGATCCCCACTCATCCTAGGGAGGCCATTTCTGAAGACTACAAGAACAAAGATAGATGTATATGCTGGCACACTTTCGATGGAAATTGGAGACACAGTAGTCCAATTCAGCATATTTGATGCCATGAAGCACCTTAGAGAGGTCCACTCCATTATGAGCATTGGTATTTTAGAGGAGTTGGATGATGCATATATATTGGCTAAGGGAGTTTCATTTGATGTTTCTAGAGGAGTTGGTATTTCAAAGGAGGCTGAGGATTTATTCGCTACAGAGGCTGAGGACATTTCAGAGGCTATTTTAGATCTACTTCCAGCTGGAGAGGATTTTCTAGGTGTAGGGGATTGCACAGAGCCCCAAGGATCACCTATTTCTATTGATGTTTCAGAGGACTCGAAAGAGAGGTGTGTGAGTGTAGGGGATTGCACTGAGCCCCTAGGATCACCCATACCTAGTGAGCAGGCCCAGATTGAGCTTAAGCCACTTCCAGATCATTTGAAGTATGTCTTTCTAGGAGAGGAGCAGAGTTTTCCAGTTATCATTGCTCAACATTTGGAATCAGAGCAAGAAGAGAAATTAATGCAAGTCCTGAGGCAGTACAAGAAAGCTATTGGGTGGACTTTATCAGATATACTAGTAGCCCAGCTATCTGTATGCACAGGATATTCTTGGAAGAAAATGTTAAACCAGTGAGGCAACCACAGAGGAGACTTAATCCACTCATTTTGGATGTTGTAAAGAAAGAGGTGACCCGACTTCTACAGGCAGGTATTATTTACCATATTTCTGATAGTCAGTGGGTTAGTCTCATTCATGTGGTGCCCAAGAAATCTGGAGTTACAGTGATGGAAAATGCAAGTAATGAACTAGTGCCCACCAGAGTCAAAAATTCATGGAGAGTATGGATTGACTACCGAAAGCTCAACACAGTCACGAGGAAAGACCACTTCCCTCTACCCTTTATTGATCAGATGCTTGAGAGACTGGCAGGGAAGTCACATTACTATTTTTTGGATGGGTACTCAGGCTACTTCTAGATTTGTATAGATCCATAGGATCAAGAGAAGACTACCTTCACTTGTCCCTTTGGCACATTTGCCTACAGACGGATGCCATTTGGACTCTGCAATGCTCCAGGAACATTTCAGCGATGCATGGTAAGTATATTTGGTGAGTTGTTGGAGCATTGTATGGAGATCTTTATGGATGACTTTTCAGTCTTTAGCACATCATTTGATTCATGTTTAGATAACTTGTCTAGGATTTTACACCGATGCATTGAGACTAACCTTGTGCTTAATTTTGAAAAATGTCACTTTATGGTGGAGCATGGAATTGTATTAGGACACATAGTCTCTAAGAGAGGTATAGAGGTAGATCCTACAAAAATCAGTGTTATTTCTTCTTTATCTTACCCCGTATGTGTACGGGATGTTCGTGCCTTTCTTGGACATGCAGGTTTCTACCGCAGATTTATTAGAGACTTTAGTGATATCGCTCGACCCTTGACAAAACTTTTGCAAAAAGATATTGAATTTTGTTTTGATGATAAGTGCAAAGAAGCTTTTCATAGACTCAGAGAGGCTCTTACCTCAGCTCCTATTATTAGATCACCTGACTGGAATTTACCATTTGAATTAATGTGTGATGCATCTAACTTTGTAGTGGGAGTTGTTTTAGCATAGAGGGTGGATGGAGCACCTCACGTTATATGCTATGCATCCAAGACCCTAGATGCCGCCCAAGCCAATTACACTACCACAGAGAAGGAGCTTCTTGCCATAGTTTTTACTTTAGACCGTTTTAGATCTTATTTATTGTACTCACATGTCATTGTTTTTTCTGATCATGCAGCTTTAAAGTACCTATTGAAGAAACCAGATGCTAAGCCTAGGCTAATCAGATGGATGCTTCTACTCCAGGAGTTTGATTTGGAGATCAGAGATAGGAGTGACAAAGAAAACTTGGTTGCAGATCACCTGAGCAGGATTGAAGGAGATGGATCTCCTACTATCATTGACGATGATTTCAGAGATGAGCACCTTCTTGTAGTACATGGTGAGACACCTTGGTATGCAGATTTTGTTAATTTCTTAGCTGCACATGTCTTTCCTACACACTTTTCTAAAGCTCAAAAAGATAAACTTAAAAGTGATGCAAAATTCTATGTGTGGGATGACCCGTATTTATGGAAATTTTGTAATGACCAAATAATTAGGAGATGCATACCTGACCATGAGATTTGTTCAGTTCTTATCTTTTTCCATTCATCAGCATGTGGGGGACACTTTGGACCACAAAGAACAGCTAGGAAAGTGTTAGAATGTGGTTTATACTGGCCCACCTTATTCCATGATTCATATGTGTTTTATAAAAATTGTGATAGATGTCAGCGAACTGGGAACATAGGTCACTAGTAGAAAAATGCTTATTAACCACTGGCGTTCACCGTTGTCGTAGGCGAAAATCACTGTTGTTAAAGGCCATGTTGTTAAAAGGGGTGGTCTACATCAACAGTTACAAACCGTTGTCGTTTATAGTCAATAACAACAGTGTTGCAATAGGTTTTCACCGTTGTCTTTTAATGTAATTGACAACAGGTTAACAATAGTATTAAACCGTTGTTTGTGTGTGATTTAAACAATAATTTAACAACAAATAAAAATCATTGTCTTTTGGTTGAGGCAGCCAACAATTTACAACAAATATCATTTAAAAAATAAATTATTTAAATAATTAAACAATATTGAGCAAACACACTTCAAACTATCATACATCAAAATATCATCAAATATCATACATCATACTGTGCAAATATCATACATCAAGATATCCTCAGTATTAGTCCAAACTGAGATAACATCATCAAAATATCATATACATCAAGAACCAGAAACTGAGATAAACAAATAGATGAAGACAGCCGCACCCCAGTAGCTTCATCCAAGTGCAGTCAACCAGATGAAGACAGCCGCGCCCCTTAGCTTTGCACCATAAGCTGATTCCTTCCCTTGGATATGAATTGTCACAACAAATAGAAATATAAAATGAGCATTCACAACTAAAAATAGTAGACCAAAAGATTCTAGAAGATAATCAAACTCACATACAGATTCTGCAGTAAGAAAAGAGGAGGTCAACATATTAGAACTACAATCTTGGAAACTGCAATTTGTGAAAGCAAGCCAAATTTGCTGGTTCGAAGCTTCAGTAAAATAGCAGAATGGTAAAGAAGTACATATGTAGATTTTCCAAAATTTCAGTGAATGAGCAGTGCACTCATGGTATGGGAACATCCAATTGTAAACATGATGTCTATTTTTTAGCATGTGGTATGATAACCATGATATAAAGAATGATAACTAGAAATTGTAAATTAACTGGAGGAAAAAATAGAAGCATCTTACTATTTCTCAGGCATAGTTACCCTTGTCAAGTGAGTCAAAAAATTGAAGTTTCAAAACACTTGCATTTTGAATAAAGTTGTAGGAACTTAGCCTGGTCCGAAAATGCATTTAAGGGAACATATGAGATGCAGTATACATAACTTGAATTGTAAAAAAGGAAACATTTAGCATGTAGAACAAAATGTCTTGGGCAAACCTCATTTGTGTTGAGAAGTAATCCAGCCTTCATTTAGTCCTTCAGTTCACTAAATTTATCCTGCATTTATGTACATGAACCCTAGATTTAATTCTGTTATAGTGGCGCTGGAAATTTCTATGTGAACTAAAATGCATCAGTAAGGAAGCTATCTGCGATTTATCTGACTCTGACCTGAAAAAAACATTGAAGAATTTAAATACTCGCAAGTCGGATATGATAAGGATAAATGTATCTTTTTCTTAAGAATAAAGTTACCTTTAGAAGATGGTCTGCCTTTTTGCAAGTCCTTGGTGCCTTTATCATGCAAAAACTCAAATGAGATTACTATAACCTTCACATGCAAAAATGACTCTTTTGGCAAAATAAAACAAAAAAAACATCTTTAAATCTGTTTTATAGGCGGAAAGTGTACTCAAAATGTCGAGCTAAGTGGAGAAAACATCAACATTACTTACAAATCGGATGGGACTCACATAGCTGTTGGAAATAAGGTACAAAAGAAGAGCTTATTTCTGCATTTTTCTGTAGCTTGATATTTGAAACTTTGTTTGCCAAATTGGACATAAGTGAAATAATAGGAACAACAGATTAGATTTTAAGATCATGTTTCGCATTTCTCTATTCCGCTTCCCTGCTCATTGGCTAGAAAAGTGTCACAATCATAAGCTGCACATATCCCTATTTCTTCAACCTAAGTAGAGATTACTGCAGTATAGTTAATTTGTGTTTGATAAATTGGTTGTTATCTTTTTTTTTGTCATGTTGTGAGTTGTGACTTGCTCCTATCAAAACTGAAATTTTTGTTGTTTTAATCAGTACTGGCATTTACATACCAGGATTTAGGTCCTTGCATTTACCTCTTTGATTATTTTGTCTTTCTTAAGGCATCCACATTTCCTTATTTCAGTTTTTTTCTCTAATGTGAAAGTCATTTGTTTTAAATTAATTGGGTCTGTTTCTTTTCCTTATGCAACTGATGGGGAGGAGTCCAGTTACTTTAAGCGTGTTTGTGCTCAACCTATGTAGAAGGATGAGTAAGTTGGGTTAAAAATCAAATGTGTAAGAGCCACATCCCTAAATCTATAGAAACATTATTAGCAACTCAACAAAATAAAGTTTGTATCAAACTTCATCTGCAATAAAGCATACAAGCTATTAACTTTTATTTACCCCGAAAGATGTGGTGGAAACGCCACTCCACTCTATGCAAATCCTTTGCCACCAGCTCTTGACTTGGTGGCTGTCGGCTCATGTCCTGATCACCAACCAAATAATAAAGAGAATACGAAACAAATAAGAAGAGCATGAATAAGCACAACTTCAAATCTTACCAGTGGAGGTAAGCACTCATCCGCATGACGTCGTAGCACAGAGAACCCACCATGTGTGCTAGTATCGGGTGCGGTCGGTGTTTTGCAGAAAGAATACACATGAGGCCGGGGCTTTGGAGATGGAATGGCTCCGTTCTCGACAGTGTTCTCGTCTTGCTGATGTAACGTTCATAAAATACATATAACAACAATATACCCAACTATATCTTCATAGGCTTCAGCAAAAACACATAGCGAACGATCCATGAACAGGCAAATGTGCGTGTTTTGAAAATCTACCTTATCAGGAAGCAATGTCACCTGAGCATATACCTCATCAGTATCTAGTTCAGCCAGTCGAGATAAACCACAATTCTGAGATTAATCAAAAGAAAAGAAACAAGTTCTTAGCTCTGTCGCTGAAACAAAAGAGACAGAATTTCACAAGATCACCTTCAGTTGAACATTCATCACACGGCAAAGGATCTTCCATGGCAGGTTGTAAAGCGGCATCTGCCGATCAGAAACCTGATTTGTGGACGCTTCCACCTAAAACGTGGCCATAAACGAGCAAATAATAAGCACAAGAACCTTGACGACAATGAGAGTAATCCTAGAGGACCAAAAGAAGAAATCCTAGGAATTGGAAATCTATAAGACATTTTAGCAAAATTATGGAATCCCTTGGATATTTCGCTTGGCACCTGCTCAATGTGCCCCTGAGGGAAGTAAAAGACTTTCTCCCCAACTTTAGGAATCGTCACCAAAGGACCGGCGCAAGAAAGCCATAACTCTGTGTACAAACGCCCTCCGATTCTGTTATAGAATCAAAACCAGAAGAAATTTCATCAAAAACTGACTCAGATCGGCGATGAAACTTACCTTTAACGCTGAGAGAGTCATTGGCAAAACCCAAACTTTCATTCACATCAGCAAAGTCGCCGGTCGTTGCTCCGCCCTCATGCGGCTCGCTACACGCAGACGAGAAGCTCTGCACTTGTCCTCCACAGCTACCCATAACCGACACCTCCGACGACGCCATCAGTACCTCGGAAAACACCGCAGCTCCACGACTTCCCTACCCACCGCCGATCCAATCAAAATAGCCCATCATAAACCCTAAATCGAATCCATTACCCGATTCTCAGAGCATCAGCTCCCCCGATCACTTCTCAACCTCCGACGCCCTCCCTCTCTCACACACACACACTGAAAAGCCGAAGAAAAAGAAAGAATCAGCTTGGCTGCAATTTAGGGCTCGCAAGGGAGAAGAAGAGGTCGACGCTTGGCTGCGATCCAGGGCACGCGAGGGAGAAGAAGCGTCGGCGCTTGGCTGCGATCCATGGCACGCGAGGGAGAAGAAGACTCGGGTTGGCTTGGCTGGGATTAGGGCTCGCGACACACGAGAGAGAAGAAAGAAGATTTATAAAAGGCGGTCATTTTTCATTTTCGCGCTCGTCGCTCGCTGTTGTGTATTACTACGCAAGCAACACCAAACGACAACAGTTATTTAAAATCAGTTGTCGTAACCAACCAAATAGACATCGGTTTTTAAAAAACCGTTGTCGTTGCCATACATAAGACAACGATTTTTTAACAACCGTTGTCTTTTTCCGCAAAAAACTTTTCAACATCAACGGTTTTTGAAAAAACCGTTGTTAAATAAAAAAAGACAACGGTTTTTTTTAAAAACCGTTGTCTATTGGGTGTTGTTGAATCCAAAATTTCTTGTAGTGGGTGCTAGAAATGAGATGCCCCTACAGACTATGTTATTTTGTGAGATTTTTTATGTTTGGGGAATTGATTTTATGGGACCTTTTCCTGCATCCTGTGGTTATTTGTACATTTTACTTGCTGTAGATTATGTTTCTAAATGGGTGGAGGTCATTCCCTCCAAGACTGATGACTCTTCTGTTGTTGTTAGTTTTGTCAGGTCACACATATTTTGCAGGTTTGGTATTCCCAGGGCTATAATAAGTGACCAAGAATCTCATTTTTGCAACAAACATATGAAGGCCTTGCTTAGTAAGTATGGGGTTGTACACAAGGTTTCTACTTCCTACCATCCCCAAACAAACGGCCAAGCCGAAATCTCAAATAGAGAAATCAAAGCAATTTTGGAAAAGACCGTTGGGCCGAATAGAAAAGATTGGAGCAAGAGGCTAGATGATGCACTATGGGCCTATAGAACGGCATTCAAGACACCAATTGACATGTCTCCCTACCGGTTAGTCTACGGTAAAGCTTGTCATCTTCCCGTGGAAATAGAGCACAAGGCATATTGGGCGATGAAGGCTTGTAACTATGATGCTACCAAGGTGGGAGAAGAGAGGAAACTTCAACTTCAAGAGCTTGAAGAGATTAGACTTGAAGCATTTGAGAACTCAAGGATCTACAAGGAAAAGACCAAGAACTTCCATGACAAGCACATAGTGAAGAAAGAATTTCAAATTGGTGACAAGGTCTTATTGTACAAGTCAAGGCTCAAGTTGATTAAGGGTAAATTGAGATCAAGGTGGGAAGGTCCATTTATTGTAACTAATATTTTTTCCTATGGAGTTTTTGAAATTAAAGATGAGACTAATGGTTTTACATGGAAAGTAAATGGCTACCGGCTCAAGAAGTATTTTGAAGAACTGAAGGAGCTAGAGGTGGATGGTGTGGACATCAAAGATGCTATCTACCCAACCTAAAAGGGGAGTTTTCTTGTCTCGAGCTTTTATTTCATTGTAAACCATTTGATTGTTTTCAAGTAGTTAAGTTTCTTTTTACATGGATTGTTGACAATAAATGTTTAGGTATGTAGATTGAATAAAGAGTATTGTAGATACCATTTTACCATTTTGGCACCTTATTTTTGCATGATTAGGAATAAATGTATCCCTCTAGGTTTTCTCTATATCATCTTAGAGTCTTTTGAAAGCAAATTAAATTTGGTTGTCAAAACTTAGGATTTGAGTCAATGGATGAAAATTCTTGGTTGCTTGAGTACTACTTGGTTGTGGACTCTAGAGTGATGATTTGAGATGAATTCTTTTTACCTAGTGAGGACTTAGCTTTATTGTTGGGATACACACATGTGATTGTACTCTAGAACTTGCTTAGGTTTTTCAAAACCAT
This sequence comes from Boesenbergia rotunda, assembly GCA_024364735.1. Classification (NCBI taxonomy): domain Eukaryota; kingdom Viridiplantae; phylum Streptophyta; class Magnoliopsida; order Zingiberales; family Zingiberaceae; genus Boesenbergia; species Boesenbergia rotunda. The sequence goes on along the minus strand of JAGFNQ010010363.1, from coordinate 79,858 downwards.
ATTTCTATGATTAGACCACATTTATAAAGGTTATTCACTTTGTCTTCCCTTTTCCATATAATTGTTGCAACATATCTTGTTGATTCATGCCTTATTCTTTTTCCTTCCCCTATTTTTCTGCTCATATCCATATTTCTCTATAGACTTGGTTACTTGGGTTTTTCTTGATGTTATTTTGCCCGAGACGGACAAAGGTTTAAGTGTGGGGGAGGTGGCTAATGTTTTTAAATGGTATTAGTGAAAAGTGATGAATTTTGAAGCTTATGTTGTGATAGCAATTCGTTTTTATGGATTTTAAAATGAATTTTTATGGATTCCGAGTGTTTGAAGGAACTCAAGGAGTGGAAGAATATGAGAAACACAAAATAGAAAAAAGAGAAGAAGAAAAAAAAATGAATGAAGAAGTGTGCCAAACTTGATGGGTGGTGTATCAAAGATAAGTTGTGAGTATTGGACAGTTGAGATTATTTTTGGAACAACTTGATTTCTGAATATTATTTGGTGTTACAACTCTATGAAGCTAATTTTGAAGGGAATGGGAGCTCATAAAGGTTAGTTTTTAGTTGTTAGTGTTATTTTTCAAGCCTACCAAGAGTTTCCACGTAGACATGGAATTGGCAAGTGGAAGTATCTTCAAAAAGTTCTAATCGTTGCCAAGCATTGAAGTGGAGATTAGGGAGTAGAATTTGGTTGTTGGAGATAGTTGGAGCTGCAGAGAAAGAAAAAACACAACAAGCAGCTGAAAAAAATAGAAAACAGAAAAAAAGAGAAAAGAAAAGAAAAGTAAGGAAAAGTCAAATGAAAGCATGAAAATTCAAAAGATGGATAGATTTTTGAATTCGGAGTCGAGAATAAGAAGCTAGATGAGTTAAAATTCAGTGATAATTGTAAGGAAGAAAAAAAATTTCAGGCAAAAGACAACTCAGAATTCTAGAGTTTGGCTACTGATCAGTCCCTGATCGGTCACCTGTCCGATCAAGGAGCACCAGTCTGATCAGTAGATCGATCAGGAAATGTCTGATCGGTCTCTGGACCGATCCAAGAAGCTAGCACAACACAGAGTATTGCTTTCAGGGGTAAACCTCCTCTAATTCAGCTCATAATCACTTTCTTTGGCTCAGGATTCATAAGATGTTACTACAAAAGGGCAAAGAGCATTTAGAAATAATTTTGAGTATCCAAGTTTCTATTTTTCTTTACTTTTTCAAATTTCTTCTTCATGCTAAATTTCATTACCTTAGTTTTTTCCTTATCATGTCATATTCATCTATTTTCTTTGTCAAGAGTTTTTAGTATCAGAATTTATGGAATTCTTCTTTCATTCTATTCATTTCATACTTTTTTTATTTGTTCTAATAAACCTTCGTAGATGTGGATCCAAGACAAGAATGATGGTGGAGAGTAGATAATAAGCAAGCTTATGAAAGTTCAAGAAATATGTTGTGTTTGAGTGAGCACCACTTTCATTGAAATGTAGAACTTAGGAAGAGAGCCACTTTAAAATTCCTTTGGAAGGTTTTGTGTGTTGATTTCATCTCAATGAATCATGAAAGAGGAAGTATGCTAAGTTATTGATTTAAGGACAAGATACTAGTCTATTGAGCTTAGATTTGTGAGAATTGACAACCCTAGGTAATTTCTTTTCAATTGCTTTTTGCTATGATTGAGAATAATCTAGGGGGAGTACATTTTAGTTACTAGTAGCTTGTGCGGGACGCCCAAGAATAAGTGTGGGGGAGTTGATAACTTTCATTTTGTTGATTACATTAGGTTTTCAAATCCATGTTTTTGATCCTTTTTCATATGTTTAAGTTGCATTTGTGTGAGGTTTCATGAAATCTTTCTATTTTTTTGTCCTTGGATACAATTCTTCTCATATTTGAGATATTTTGAAATTAATGTTGAATCTAATTTTGTAGGTCTTAATTAATCATGAACCTAGATCAAGATTGGATCAGGACTTGAGTTCAGAATGGGCCTGGATCAATAGATCAAGAGCTAGATCAATATGGGCCGCCCATTCAAGAGAACGGTTAGATTCAAGTCATCTGCCAACTTTTGGTCGATCCAAGCTCATGATAGACTTAGCTAAGTTCAGGGACCAAGATCTGAAAGTTTGGGCCAGATCAGGGTTAGTCCAGCCGTTGGATCGAGCTCAAGAGAAGCCTAAACCGTTCGTTCAAAGATCAGGGCACTCTGAGCCATTGGATGCAAATCCAGTTGATTAAGATCTGACCCTTGATTAAGATCTGGAAAGTTTGGGTTCGATCTGGATTGATCTGACCGTTGGATTAGATCGGAGAAATCTCGACCGTCGAAATTCAAAATGCGCAGTTAAATCAAAAATTCCCTCTGCCGCTCGAGGTGTCGCGAGATCGCATTCCAGTTTCCAGTTTTCTTCTTCGTTCGTCTCCTCTGATCGCCGGCGACCACACCAAGTCAGTTCGTCTTCCAGATTCCAAATCGAAGTGGTATTCTTCTGCTAGATCTGCAAACCAATTGGACGCTGAAAGGATTTCGAACGAGGGTTTCACCGGAATTCTGCTCTTCAGGTCAGAGACTACTTGTCAATTGTGTGAACCGATCGGAACTTCCAGATGCAATCGAAGGGGTTCTTTGAGAGTGTCTGAAGGATTCGGAGCTGTTTCGCATCACAATCTGCCAAGGAGGACGAGATCGTGAAGGGAAATTAGTTGCTCACCGAGATTATTGCAGTTCGCTCGCGGGAGTCAATTTCTTCCTTGATTCTTGAGATGGAGGGTTTCTAGCTCACTCTTGTGTGACAGCAAGAGGGAATTTGTGGTGACAAATCTGAACTGGAGTTTGTAATTGTTAGATTTCAATTTCTGAATTGTTTCTCTCGTTTCTGAATTCTGTTCTTAGCTTTGTATCAGTTGATTTCAGCTACTGATCGGACTGTAGTCCGATCCAGACTCCATCTGACCGGTCATCAGATCGATCAGGCTTGCGTTTGATCGGTCAGCCGACCGATCAGGAGGTTTGCTTGCACAAACAAACTCTGTTTAAGTTTACAGCTTGCTTAATTTCTTTACTTCCGAATTTAGACAAAGATTTAGATTCATTTCTACAATAGAAACCAGTTTCATATTTCAATTTAGCAACTTCAACTTGTTTTGTTAAATTTTCCTAGTGATAAAGCCTCATTCTTGAACACCTAGTTAAATTCTATTCAGTTGAGTCAATTCCATTTCAACTTTACTTTCACTCTTATTTGCAAACAAACCCCAGTTAATCTCGAAAACCCGAATCATTTAACGACAAATAATTTTCAAGCTTGATTCAAACTCTCACAACTAGTCCTGGAAAAATACGACCTGAAGCCCCTATTCTACATTTCTATTTGCTAGCAAGGGTTTTCAGCTTTATAAATTTCTAAATTTGAGTGCTCATTGTGACATTGGTATTGGGTACCGTCAGTACCATGCTTTATTTTTTACCAAAGGACGCATCCTATATAGTGAATTTCCTATTATACTCATCCCGCCAAGTGATGCCTTTCTCGATTCACAATTCAAGACTTCCAAACCACTTTATGAGTAAAATATTATTTTGTGGTTCGGATGGACATGGAGTCGATTTTTTTTCAGCCATCAGCACAAAAACGTTAATGGTATTGTCGAAGGTGGCGGACATTATGCTATCATCATGAGCTCATCCCTCGTATCCGTCCTCCCAACCAAAACCTAGGGAAGTCTCGTAAGTGTGTGTGTGTGTCCCAGAGACGGCTGTAAGTGTTAACGTTGAAGTCCAGATTGCTCGGCACTATCCAAAGTAGTGGTTAGGGTTTGTGCAAGGCTTATATTTTTGACAATGGCAGGAGAAAGGTCTGTGGTTGGTTCAACGTCTTCTTCCTTGACATTATCCAGCAAGATATGTTAGCGATAGTCTTAGGTCAAAACAGCAGAGTTTGTGCACATAGTTAAATTTATTTTTGCTGAATCAATTTGTAATGTATAAAAACTGTAGGCTTCAGATGACTTTGGAAAAAAACTATATTGGTGCATTGTTTTAGGGCACTTTAAACAATTTTTTGAAGCATTTCAAATTTTAAATGATCGACACATTGTGAAGATCAAAGAGTCGCCCTTCAGTGTTTTCTTGGATATACAAGAATTGCAACATATCCGTGGAATTTTGGTGAATATATTCGAAAGTTGGGATTCAACCTCGTAAGTTTTTAAATTCTCAGGTAATAGTTTTAGTTATGAATTGTAAACAATATCTATAGTAAGATAAAACAGGGATAAAGATGGCCTAAAATGATTTAATTTTGATACATTTCACACATTTCATTTCAGGCCTACCGAGGGCCTGAAGTGATTTCACTTCAGGCCCACATTGGGCCTGAAATGATTTCATTTCAGGCCCAATGTGGGCCTGAAGTGAAATAATTTCAGGCCCAAAGTGAAATCATTTGAAGGGTATATTCTTGATGATAACTAAATATTTGAAATGTTTCAGGTGTACCGGTTGCGTTCACCAGACGAGATGTTGCGTTGTTACTGGGTATAGTGGACCGTGGTGTTTCGGTCCCTATTAATTCAACTATAGCATCGGGTGACCTCTATCTTACTTACTTCTCAAAAGAAAAACCTACCAGAACAAGAATTGAGGAGTTACTTAAATATTATTCAAAAAGTGTTGAATCAGAGGATGATGTTTTATTAGTGTGTAAATTCTATATTTTGTAAATATTTGTGTGTGTTTTATTTTTGTCTAGTACATATAAGGTCCCTCTAGATCTTGTAGATATAGTAGATGATTATGAGAATCTTGGTAGATGCAACTGGGTGGAAGCTATCGATCAATTTTTGTCTCCACAATTACCTAAGATTGGGGACTTATTTTCATCAACTCAGGGATACCAAACCAGCACCAACCTCCCTTACCTAAAGGGGTTTGCTGGGCTTTTGGCAGTGAGTAGAATTTTCTTGTTAAATTTTATAATATTTTGCTGTCATTAATGTATTTGGCTGGAAAACTTGGTGTAGGCATGGTTTTTGGAGCATGTACAAATTCAAAAACCATACAATGTTGAAGGATCCCGAATAAATAAGTGGAGGAATATTCCTTCGCATATTAGTCGGGTGAGGGCCCTTGTTCACCGACTGTCGTCGGAAGAGGTAATTATTCGAAACTGTGATCTATGTTAGTTTAATATAGAAGCAGTAACATTTGTGTACTTGTTAATTGACATGTTATTGTAGAAATAATTCCTAACCTACATGAGAACAATTTGTTTGAGAACCTTGCTATCGGTGATGACATTCCACGGCCAATGGAGACATCGCAAGGAGATGACATAGAAGATGTAAGGCTATGTGGTGAATGCATTCTTAAAGACAAGCAAATCAAGGAGCTAACAGAGGAGAATATTTGTTTGAATGAAAGGGTTAAGGAATTACTTTCAATAATTGAAATAAAGGGCATGGGGGCTGGGGAAAGTTATCCTGTAGTCGATCTTCTTTCTGATCCAGTATATTGTAGAACAAGGAGAGGATGTGACCGAACTCGGTATGATTACAGGGATACTCCAATTGACAGTCCACTATGACATCAGCTATTACCAAAGGGGAAGTGGAGCAAGAAACAAATATCAAATGTCATGGATAAGGGAAAAAGGAAAATTAGTGAGGAGGATATGGATGAAGTAAGAGAAACCATAACTGTAATGGAAGTCATGTCTGAAGAAGACACAGAGGAGGAAACAAGAAGGACCTCCGAACTATACAAAATGAGGCAACAAGGCATTGATGTATGTGATTTACTTTCATATAAAAATATCTAAATTTTTATTGAATTTGGTCATTAATTAGTTTTTTGAAAATGTATCGATGTAGTTTGTGAAGAAATATTTTATGAATTTAAAGAAAAAAAATCAAGATAAAGAAGTGGCCTACCTGATAAATAAATTAGAGAACCTAAAGTAAGTTACGAAACATGGTATAGTTAATGTATCTTGTTCTTTAATATATAATCTTATCAATTTACTTGGCAGGTTGGCATCTGAATTTATTTGGGAGGATGCACCCTTTGCTTTGAATTTGCATTCATTCTTACAAATGCTCAATGGAGAGGTTTTTACAAAAGGTGAGGTAATTGATGCCTTTTGTAAAATTCTATTTAGGGGAGCATCCGCATGTGGTAGGTCATACAACAAGCCAATATATTGTTCAACCTTCTTCACAGTAAGTGATGTAAATGAATTTACAAGATAGATTGTAGAAGACCTAATATTATGATTTGGCTATTAATAATTTTTCTGTATGCATTTTTTTAGGCATCAATAAGATCGTCAAGAAAGTTTTCCCTGCAACAAGTGATGAAGACTGATATGATAGAACAAGGGTTTAGATATATTTTAATACTTTTGTGCAGTGATAATACACACTTTCACTTGTTGGCGGTGGATACAGAAGCCATGACTTTCAATCATTTAAATTCTCTTGCTAGTGGCCGTAAATATAAGAATGATTTTGACTCAGCGTGAGCAACCTTTATTCATATATATGTTAATCAGTTTGTCTAAAACATTATTCATGATGATTATTAAAATCATGATATATTTTACAGGTAAAAGCACTTAAACATTATAGTCCCGAGGAACTTACAGTTATTCATCCATATCTACAAAGTCATCATCCCTTGGACAATTGGCCCTCCGTCAGTCAAAAATGTCCCCAACAAAAACATAGTTAAGTAAATGGGGATGAGTTTAAAAATATGAAAGTCTTTTATATACCCATATATTGAAATAAAAAATACTCTATTGTTATTTTCAGCGTGGACTGTGTCTTTTTTGTGATGTAATACGTTCGATGTCTCCTATATGATGAGAAGATGGATTTCAAACAAGGAGACATGAGGAAAATGAGATTTGATCTGACAGTTAATATTATGAGGGACATGTTTTGTAAAACATGAGAGTAAATAACGATGTATTCTTGTAAAAAAATCCTTTGCTCTTGATTGAGCTCCATTTGTATGGAAAATTCTGATTACGTAGATGTTGTCATACGAATATAATTGATTGTCAAGAAAAACAAAACAATTGTGTGATGTTATTTCACCTCCAGTTGCTGCAATATTGTGTGCCAACTGATACGGTAACATAACATAACTGATAATGATTGGAACTAAGGTTGGTCAACAGAAATAACATCTCTTTGGTTAACTCTAACTAGTGATCTCGATTATGGAGTTACAACACTTGTATTGCAATAACAACTGAAAATATGACTTGATGATGTGCAAGGAACCGAAATTTGTATGCATTTTGTATTAAGGTAGTATCCAGATTTTGTCTACGATACAATTCAATAAACTTGTTTTATATTTAATAAACTATAAGACTGTGTTGATAAAATTATAGGATTTAAATAAAATTAAAGGATTTGGTCACATCTTGTAGCTATATATTGAATTTTATTATATAAATCAATATAATATATAATTATAAAATTTGGAATCCAAGTAGGGGCTAAAATAACTTGAATTCAGGCCCACGGTGGGCCTGAAATCAAGTGATTTCAGGCCCAGCGTAGGCATGAAATCACATGATTTCAGGATCAAGGTGGGCCTGAAATATCTTCATTTCAGGGCCAACTAGGGCCTGAAATAACTTGTTATTAGGCCCACTTTGGCCCTGAACAGGTATGACATGCCCTTTGATAATCATAGAAGTTTGGATACCAAAAATACCATCTCCTAGCTCTACACTAACAATTGGTATAGGGTTTTTAGAAATCCAAATAGCCTAGGTCCATCAGTGGGTTTGGGTGGAAACTCACTGATAGACCTACAGAGTATTGTTTTGCAACATAATGTGGTAAAATTAGAGGGCTGGTCACCAAAAATACCATCTCCTAGCTCTACTCTAACTATTGGTATAGGGTTTTCAGAAATCCAAATATCCTAGTGTTGGATCGAGAGAAAATGATAGAGGGGGGGGGGTGAATATCGTAAGTCATTTCGGATTAAAAAATAGAATACGCAACGGATAAAATTAAAATTACACAACACGCAAAACACCAAGATTTTACTTGGTTTGGAGTCGCGGTCGGCTCCTACTCCAAGGCCCACGGTCGTTGACCGTTTACTGGGGGCAATTCTATATGTACGCAAAATCTTACAAATAGTTGTACACTAGTAAGTGCAGTAAGAATACAATTAACAATTGACTCTTCGTTACCGACGCCCGGTGTAGATCGTTCTTCGGTGCGTTGGGTCGTCGCCGGCGCTGGAATCTCGAGATGAAGGATTTCTGGAGCAGAGGGCGTGAGTTGAAGAGCATGTTGGCGTTGGAAAACATGATTTCTGAAGCCTTGGGGTCGAGGGGCTTTTTATAGCCTCCCGGGGCGCCCTGAACGTTGGGGGCACCCCCCCACGTGTCACCCGATCCGAGCAAGTCTCGGTCAGCCCTTATCCCACTCAAATAGGGCTGAGGGTTGACTGTGGGGGCGCCCGGGACGTTGGGGGCGCCCTGGTTGACCATTTCAGCGGGCTTCTCGGCTGTATCACTTTTATCCACTTCGTTGGCTTGAGCCAGGGGCGCCCTGGGCACTGGGGGCACCCGGGAGCACGGGGGTGCCCCGCCCAGCAAGCTTCCGAAGCGTACTCTTGCTTAACTTGTTTTGCCTTGACGTTGGGGGCGCCCGGGACACTGGGGGTACCTTACTCAGCTGTTGCCTCTCTCCTTTGAGGCGTTTTGAGCTGCAAACACTTATTCCATCGGTCCTGCATCCAAGGTAAGTCCAAAACAACATAAAGCAATCAAGTATTAGTTTTATACAGCCTTAGCTGTCTTGGTTCTGACTTTGGGTCTCCCAAATGGAGCCCTAGGTCGAACCGACGCCTACTGTTCCCTCGACGGGGAACGCGTCCTCACCTACTCCTCTCAAGAGAATTTACCTGTTGCCAACCGGCTCTTCCGGTTGGACTTTTGCCCAGCAGTCCTTCGCCAGGTGCCCAGCTGTCCTTCGCCAGGTCTGCAGTACCAAGCAATCCTTCGCCTGGTGCCTAGCAGTCTTTGGCTAGGTCTTCGTGTCCTGGCATTCCTTCGCCAGGTGCCTAGCAGTCCTTCGCTAGGGCTTTGTATCCTGGCATTCCTTCGCCAGGTGCCTAGCAGTCCTTCGCTAGGGCTTTATATCCTGGCATTCCTTCGCTAGGTGCCTAGCAGTCCTTCGCTAGGGCTTTGTATCCTAGCAGTCCTTCGCCAGGTGCCTAGCAGTCCTTCGCTAGGACTTTATATCCTGGCAGTCCTTCGCCAGGTGCCTAGCAGCCCTTCTCTAGGACTTTTCCTGCACACTTGAGTAACATTGTTAGATCACCAATAATACTTAACTTTGAACTCTTTGCCAATATCAAAACAAGGTTCGATATGGTGCTTTCTGCACCAACAATCTCTCCCTTTTTGATTTATGGAAACACGATTCAAAGTTAAGTAAAAATTATAATAGTTTAAGCAAGAAGGTTAAGACCAATAAAACATAGCAATTCTGAACAGTCTAAAACCAATGTAATTTGAACAGAAAAAAAATTTCTCATACTCCCCCTGAATCATTGTGTTATAAAATACTTAACTTAACACTTAACTTTGACCTTTCCTCCCCCTTTGACATATATCAAAAACAAACATGGGTGAACAAGGTAAAGTTTTTAAAAAAGTTTTTGCAAACCTAAATTTTGTTACAAAACTTTTACTTGGCTTTGCAAAAAGAATTTTACTTAGGCAAAATTTTGAAGCCAAATTTCCCTAACAAATGGTTCAACTTTGAGAATTGGGAGAAAATTTATTTTAAAAGACTTTGCTTGGAAATACTTTGTGTATTTTGAAAAACAAAATCTTTAAAAAAATTTCTAGACAAGTTTTTCACTAAAACAAACATTTGCCAAAATTTTCAAAAAAAATCTTTGCTCAGGTAAATTTTGTTTACTAAGGAAAAATCTACTTAGAAATATTTGCAAAAAGATGCTCTTAGAAATTTTTGAAAGCACACTTAGAAATTCAACTTTGCTTTTTGAATAAGAGAATGCTTTTGAAAAACATTTTGATTTTGAACAATTTGAGCTTTTTCTCTCCTTAGCTGTTTATTAATAAAGAAATATATTTTGAAAGAAGTCTTAAAAAAAAATTATGTATCAGAGCCTATGAGTTTTGAAAGCATAAAAATACTTAGTATAACTATTGAAAGCCTAGCAAAAAGCTTAAATTGCACCAACAAAGCTCCACTTTGAAAGGTATTGTGTAATTTTAAAAAAGATTTTATATTTATAGGCAAATCTTTAGAAAATTCACGTACTTAGAATACTATTGCCTTAGAAAAGTATTAGTACTTTTGAAAACATTATATTTTGAAAAATAGAAGTACTTTTGAAAGATATTATGTAATTTTTGACAAATATAAGTACTTTTGAAAAAATATACATTTTTGAAAAATATGCAAGTACTTTTAAAAAAACAGATTGAGCCTTTTTGGAAAGTCTAAGTACTGTTTTTGAAAACTATTACTTTGAAAAATATAAATAATTTTTGAAAAGTATTATGCATTTTGAAAACATAATATTTTACTTGACTAGGTTTCTTTTCCAGTCTGACACAATCCTAGGAAACCTTGTTGACTACAAGGGCATTTCCCTCAGTGTCCTGGAAATTCTCCAAACTCAAGAAAATTTCAAAAAGTATTTCAAAAAGGATTTACTAAGCCACAAAAACATTTTGAGAAATAGAATATTGGTATTTTTAAAGGCAAATTAGTTTTATTTTCAAAAGAACTTTGAAAACTTGTGTATTAACACAACTTATTTTGAAATGTTCAATAGTTCTTTTAATTTACCTCCCCCTAAACTTGACATAGTCCTTGGAAGCTTGTTGACCACAAGTATTCTTCCTCTGAGTCCTTAGGGGTCAGTTCAGATCAAAAGAATTATTTAATAATTTCAAAAATAATTGCCAAAGAAAATACTTGTTAGAAATAATTTCTTTTGGTTTAGACTCCCCCTAAATTTGACACATCCTCGGAGTCCTTGTAGGTCATGAAGTGGACCTTCCTCTGTGTCTTTAGGGTTTGTCAAAATCAAAAGCACAATTCTTAAAATGAATTTTGAAGTATTAACATTTTGAAAAAAATGATTGTTTGAAATCACATATGATAGCATAGTTTTCGAAAAACATGAGTGATAGTTTGAAAACATAGTATTTTTAAATTTCTTCTTTTAATTTGAACTCCCCCTAAACCTGACACAGTCCTAGGAGGCTTGTTGACCACAAGTTAATCCTCCTCTTAGTCTTAGGGTTTGATTCAAATAAAAAGAGAAGAAAACTATGTTTAAAAAAGTATTTTGTTTTAATGATTTGAAACATAATTTCATTCCCCTATTTGAGAAAATGAATATAGAAAACTGAAAAGGGGAAATGATTTAAAAAAATAAAAGTTTTTTTTAAGTCCCAAAAAAAATATAAATATCTAAGCCCGGACTGCAGACAAAAAAATATCCTAAGTAATCCCAAGGTGACTTTTTGCCATACAAGAATAAACTGAATGTCTGAAAGAAATGTTTGTATAATGGTAAAGGAAAGAAATAAATGTTATGAAATAAATTTCAGGTTAGTGAACAAAAGAGACTTGATTTTAATTACAATGATTTGAAACATTAACTCTTAGTTAAAAAGTTAAATTTGATTTTGATTTAATTGAATTAATTTTAGTTTGATTAATTTGAATTAGTTGGTTGGGTTGGACTCAACTTTTAGGTCCTAAGCATCTCACCCATTTCTAAGTGACAAAATAGGATATCCTTAACTGTTTTGTGAGATGCATATTTTAATAGAAAGATTTATTTTGAAAAGGTCATGATTAATTTTGAAAAGTTAAATTAATTTTTTAAACCCAATTTAAATTTATTTTGAAAAGAGATATTTGAATATAAAATTAACTGAAAATTTGTGTTAGATTCGAATTTAACAAAGAGTAAATTGAATTTGAATTTCAAAAATTGGCTTCCAGGTCTTGGCGAGGCACAAGGCCTTCTTTGGCCGTAGCCTTATTGGATCATCAACCCTTTCCTTGACAAAACCTTTTAGTGAAATTTCATTTTCAAGGTTACTTTTTGAGAAATTCCGGTCTAACTAGCTTGGGTCTTGGATCGGTAGCTTCGGCTAGTTTCACCAGTCTAAAGAGACCAAGTAGTGTATACTTGACCTTATTAGAAAAGGCTTCCCTAACGTACTATCATCTCACCGCCACCCAATACTATGTTGTACAAAGTTTCAGTTAATTGATTTAGTCCTTATACTAACCAATCCTAATTCTAAGCAAAAAAAAAAAAGCAAACATGACAAAAAATGATCTAAGTTATATCATAATTGAAATAATACTCTGAGTTTTTACAATCAGCAAGGTTGTGAATTATGTTTTCTAACATATTAACCTTAACTAATTTGTATGAATTAATCATGTTATTCAAGGTAAATATTGGATTTTTAAACACTGTAAATTTACCTTTTGATTTCTTTTTGGAGGTCTCCCCCTTGATTTTAGCCATCTTTCTTTTGCTTGATTGTTTCTTCGACATTTTGTAGCGGTCGCGAGCCAACCAGACCAGTTTTCAAGGATCCCTTCCTTCATCATCAGATTCTGAGTCCGAGTCGGACTCAGGTACTGGTTGAGGCTTCTTCTTTGGTGGTTCTCTTGGAGCTGTTCCTGCACTAGAAATTACACCTTCCTCGACCATTACAGTATCTGTTTGATTACTTAATTGTAATTCAAAAAAGGATTCGAAATTGGTTACCATTTTTGTCTCAGTCAATTCGTCTTCTGACTCTGGTTTGGATTCGGATTCAGACTCTGACTCGGCTGTTTGTGCTTGGACTAAGAGTGCAAGACAGCTTACTTGATCTTCTTCTTCTTCGTCCGATTCCTCTGATGATTCGGACAACAAACCATCTGAGTCTTCGATGTTGTATGTCTCTTCATGTAGGTTAATCAGTTTTTCGCACATCTCTTTAGCGCATTCGAATGGTCCAATCTGCTTGAATACTTCTTTTGTTATGCCGCATTGTAGGATTACAGTCGCCTTTGCATCTGTTTCGATCATGTTGAGTGTTGGTTCATCCAATTTGTCCCAGGCGAGTGCTATCCCATCTTCTGTGGGGAATCTAAATCCCATTTGGATTATCATCCATAGATCTAGATGGGCCTTTAGGTGGGATTCCATTAGACCCTTCCAGGTTCTGAAGTTCTCGCCAGAGAATAGAGGCGGACGAATACTGTTCCATTCTTGATTGACCATTAAGGATAAATCTTGCACACAAAAATAGAAAATAGAAATGTACCAAGACTTGGTCTTGGATTAGTAGTGCGGGAGAAGGAAAAAAATAGCCCAAAATAAATGTTGAACGAATTTCGAGGCGAAATAATAATAAAATAATAAAAACAATTTATGATAAATTTTTGAAAATGTTGATTTTATCAATTCTGATAAATGATGAAAAAGTAAGAATTTAATGTTTAAAAAAAATTTGCTTGAATTAAGGTAGCACGAATTTCGAGGAAAATATTAAAATAATAATAAAAAAAAGTTTTATGATAAATTTTCAAAAATTGATCGTTTTATCAATTCTAATGAATGGTGAAAAAATAAGAATTCAAAATTGAAAAAGGCGAAAAAATCAAAAAATCCGAAAAAATCCCAAATTGGTGGTTGCACCAAATTTGAGCTTCCCCGCTCTGATACCACTTGTTGGATCGAGAGAAAACGATAGAGGGGGGGGTGAATATCGTAAGTTGTTTCGGATTAAAAAAGAGTATACGCAGCGTATAAAATTAAAATTACACAACACGCAAAACACCAAGATTTTACTTGGTTCGGAGTCGCGGTCGGCTCCTACTCCAAGGCCCACGGTCGTTGACCGTTTACTGGGGGCAATTCTATATGTGCGCAAAATCTTACAAATAGTTGTACAGTAGTAAGTGCAGTAAGAATACAATTAACAATTGACTTTTCATTACCGACGCCCGGTGTAGATCGTTCTTCGGTGCGTTGGGTCATTGCCGGCGCTGGAATCTCGAGATGAAGAATTTTTGGAGCAGAGCGCATGAGTTGAAGAGCGTGTTGGCGTTGGAAAACTTGATTTCTGAAGCCTTGGGGTCGAGGGGCTTTTTATAGCCTCCCGGGGCGCCCTGAACGTTGGGGGCGCCCCCCCACGTGTCACCCGATCCGAGCAAGTCTCGGTCAGCCCTTATCCCACTCGAATAGGGCTGAGGGTTGACTGTGGGGGCGCCCTGGTTGACCCTTTCAGCGGGCTTCTCGGCTGGATCACTTTTATCCACTTCGTTGGCTTGAGCCCGGGGCACCCTGGGCATTGGGGGCGCCCGGGAGCACGGGGGCGCCCAGCCCAGCAAGCTTCCGAAGCGTACTCTTGCTTAACTTGTTTGCCTTGACCTTGGGGGCGCCCGGGACACTGGGGGCGCCCTACTCAGCTGTTGCCTCTCTCCTTTGAGGCGTTCTGAGCTGCAGACACTCATTCCTTCGGTACTGCATCCAGGGTTTGTCCAAAACAACATAAAGCAATCAAGTATTAGTTTTATACAGCCTTAGCTGTCTTGGTTCTGACTTTGGGTCTCCTAAATGGAGCCCTAGGTCGAACCGACGCCTACTGTTCCCTCGACGGGGAACGCGTCCTCACCTACTCCTCTTAGGAGAATTTACCTGTTGCCAATCGGCTCCTCCGGTTGGACTTTTGCCCAGCAGTCCTTCGCCAGGTGCCCAGTTGTCCTTCGCCAGGTCTTCAGTACCAAGCAGTCCTTCGCCTGGTGCCTAGCAGTCCTTCGCTAGGTCTTCGTGTCCTGGCATTCCTTCGCCAGGTGCCTAGCAGTCCTTCGCTAGGGCTTTGTATCCTGGCATTCCTTCGCCAGGTGCCTAGTAGTCCTTCGCTAGGGCTTTGTATCCTGGCAGTCCTTCGCCAAGTGCCTAGCAGCCCTTCGCTAGGACTTTGTATCCTGGCAGTCCTTCGCCAGGTGCCTAGCAGCCCTTCGCTAGGACTTTTCCTGCACACTTGAGTAACATTGTTAGATCACCAATAATACTTAACTTTGAACTCTTTGCCAATAACAAAACAAGGTTCGATATGGTGCTTCCTGCACCAACACCTAGGTCCATCAGTGGGTTTGGGTGAAAACTCACTGATAGACCTACAGAGTATTGTTTTGCAACATAATGTGGTAAAATTAGAGGGTTTGTCACCAAAAATACCATCTCCTTGCTCTACTCTAACTATTGGTATAGGGTTTTCAGAAATCTAAATATCCTAGGTCCATCAGTGGGTTTGGGTGGAAACTCACTGATAGACCTACAGAGTATCCTTTTCGACCATAATGTTGTAAAATTAGAGTGTTGGTCACCAAAAATACCATCTCCTAGCTCTACTCTAACTATTGGTATAGGGTTTTCAGAAATCCAAATATCCTAGGTCCATCAGTGGGTTTAGGTGGAAATTCACTGATAGACCTACAGAGTATCCTTTTCCACCATAATGTTGTAAAATTAGAGGGTTGGTCACCAAAAATACCATCTCCTAGCTCTACTCTAACTATTTGTATAGGGTTTTCAGGAATCCAAATATACTAGGTTCATCATTGGGTTTGGGTGGAAACTCACTGATAGACCTACAGAGTATCGTTTTGCAACATAATGTGGTAAAATTAGAGGGTTGGTCACCAAAAATACCATCTCCTAGCTCTACTCTAACTATTTGTATAGGGTTTTCAGGAATCCAAATATACTAGGTCCATCAGTGGGTTTGGATGGAAACCCACTGATAGACCTACAGAGTATCCTTTTCCAACATAATATGGTAAAATTAGAGGGTTGGTCACCAAAAATACTATCTCCTAGCTCTACTCAAACTATTTGTATAGGGTTTTCAAGAATCCAAATATCCAAGTAGGGGCTGAAATAACGTGAATTCAGGCCCACGATGGGCCTAAAATCACATGATTTCAGGCCCACGCATGGCCTAAAATTACTTGATTTCAGGCCCACCGTGGGCCTGAATTCACTTCAAAAATACATATAAATGCAAAATAAATAAAATTATAAATACAAAATCAATAAAATTATAAATCAATCAGAGTAATGTATGACCAAGGAATAATATAGATGTTATATCATTGAGTTATAAAAATAAATGTTTTGTAGATGTTATATATTTCAAATACAAATAAATATAACTCAAATTAATAAATAATACATATAGAAAATAAAGCCCGCGTTGGGCCTGAAATCCTATTATATCAGGCCCAGGATCCTAGGCGTAAGCAATCGTTTTGTAGCTCCTAGGTTATGGGCATTTGAAGTTCTAGCGTGCTTTCGTCAATTGGAGTCGTTTGGGTGATGCCCTCCTCATCGGACTAGTGGAAATCTACGTACCCCCACATTTAGTTTTTCATTTTAGTTTTTGCTTTTGACCTAGGGTTAACGATAGTCTTAACTCCCTGACCGAATATGAGGAGGATCTTTATGAATGAAATCTAAGTGTTATATTTGTTTGTGTCAAATAATTTTTGTTTGATGGTTGCTAAGTTTGGAATGGCTCCAAAAAGATCATCTTCAAAGCAACTAGCTTCCAAAAAAATCAAAGAAACGGCAAGGCCCTGGTGGAAGTAAAAAAAAAAAAAATAGTTGACACAAGGAAAAAGGAAATTGTTTAGCGACTATACAAGTTTTGTCAACAGAGGTCGAACTAAACGAATGAACTGGAAAAGTAGCCTTTGCCATTTCCAAAATTTTATTGGTTCAGTTCCACCCACACCAGCACAAGAACAGTTGCTTCGAGATACACCCTTTTCTTGGGTCCTGGACCTCCCTAATACTTCATGTGTAAGACCCCAGGTTCAGAATATGTTCGATAATTGGGATTAAGAAGAGCAGAACTTTATATTCCATGGGAAAAATTTGAAATTCTCAAAGATTGATATATCACTTATTCTAGGGCTACCTGACAATGGAGAGATAGTCCAACTTGATTTGAACGAGACCTCCAGCCCACTGTACAAGCAGTATTTTGAAGAGTCAAGTTGTTCTGCCAAGCATTTGGAGAAACTGATAATGAAGTCTACATCCAATGACAAGCTCTACTATCAGTTGTATATACTCTATTATTTTTCTACAGTTCTATTTTGTGGTACTAGCAGTATACTTGCCATTCCTGCCCTGTCACTAATTGATTGCGTAAATGATTTTGACAACCTAACAACCTATAATTGGTGCAATGTCGTCTAGAATTTCATGGCTCCTCAGTTGGATTCCATTGGAAAGTAGGTTACACTGAGGCATAGAACAAATGTAGGTGATTCAAGCCAAACGGGCAAGGCTCCCTTGCTCAAAGGATTTCCAAATATTTTGGCTGTAAGTTAGAGTACATATACCTGCTCATATATGATATGATGGATATTAATTATAGAATATAATCATGTTGCAGGTATGGATGAGTGAACATATTAGTATTGTTGCTCCAGAACATCCTCATAGATTTCCAAGAATACTTCGCTATACTTGGCCTAAAGCCCATGTTGAGAGTATCAAGAGTGTTGGAAACGGGATGGCTAGAGAGGGGGGTGGTGAATATAGCCAATCACTTTTCACTTCAAGAAGTTAGCAAGTTTCTGCACTTGAAGTTGTTAGTAGCACAGCGGAAGTATGGAAAACAGAAAGTGCAAAAACTAAAACAGACAACTAACTAGCAAGATTAACAAGATCGCTAACAGGAGAATTTAGAAGGTTCGGGGATAACTTGCCCCTACTCCTTGGCGTGCCCTTAAGGTGGGCGATCCCTTGATCGTCGGCAGATTAAGCCCCGGTTATCACCGGATATGAAGCAACCTCCTTCTCGGTGGAGAAACCTCTCCACAGCGTTTCAATCACAGATAAATGTTTAAGCTCAACGAAACAACAAGAAGGATCTTACTCAAGCACTCAGCAAGGACAAGAACACAACAAGCTTCCCTGAGCTCCACCCAGTGGCGATCTCACGCAAGAACCCTTCTTCGTGTCTTCCCACTGTCGGACTCCCAGCTCCTTGTTCTCTCCTTCAAGCACTCAAGTAATGGATGATTGCTTCTCGATCGCTTGCTCAGAATGATGGAAACTTCAAGAACACAGCAAGCAGGTGTGGAGAACTCAGGGCGGCAAGAACTCAAAACACAAGCTGTAGAACTCTGCTTCACCGAAGTTGTCTCTCGTCCCTTTTGTTTCTCCACTAAGCATCAAGTGACCTCATCTCCAGCAGCCTCCAGCTGCCTCACTGCCAACGCCAGCTACCACTGAACCCTTACTGAACTTCCTGAGCTCCCTCAGCCAACCTTCAGTCAGCGGCTTCAGTCCTGCAGCTCCAGCCGTTGCAACCTGAGATGAGAAATGGACAAACCTGCTCCAAGGAAAGCCTCTATTGACTTCTCCTTGAGTGTTTGAATCCTCCCCTGTCACCTGCAGCTTAATCAGATTGTTAGAGCAGTATATCACATAGTAAATCAAATATCAGAGGCAAACATCAGTGAATCGGATACGGTCAGACGTGATCAAAGCGTCTGACAGTGCAATTTGAATTAAAGTGATCGGTCACCCGACCGATCAGAGCGACTCCTGATCGGTCACCAGACCGATCAGGCTAGGTCCAGATCGATCAGGCTCCGTCCTGATCGGTCCCCAACGCTCAATTAGAAATCGCGTTTTCTTTGTGACTTCTCCTGGATCG
The DNA here is from genome assembly GCA_024364735.1 of Boesenbergia rotunda. Lineage (NCBI taxonomy): Eukaryota > Viridiplantae > Streptophyta > Magnoliopsida > Zingiberales > Zingiberaceae > Boesenbergia > Boesenbergia rotunda. The sequence goes on along the minus strand of JAGFNQ010010363.1, from coordinate 61,086 downwards.
ATCACCAGACCGATCCCAGGTTGTGGATCGATCACCCGAACGATCCACCCCTTTCTTGGGCGATTTCTGAGCTTCGCAGTCTAGACCTCCTGATCGGTCACCAGACCAATCAGGCATCCTCCTGATTGGTCACCAGACCGATCAGATCATGACCAGACCGATCAGGCTAGAGCCTGATCGATCATAGTGAGGAACCTGCGATGCTGGATCGTTCTCCGGAACGATCTGCACAGTGATCCTGATCGGTCTTCAGACCGATCAGGATCAGATCAGCAAGGGAACTCAACCTCAACTGTTCGCTCCCTGATCGGTCACCCGACCGATCAGGAGCCAAGCAGTAGGTGAAACACACACTCCCTGATCGGTCACCGGATCGATCAGGAGCAGTATAGTAGGTTCCCAACCTCACTGTGTGCTCCCTGATCGGTCACCAGACCGATCAGTCGTTGCTAGATCGGTCACCAGACCGATCCACAACAGGGCAGCGTGCCAGCTTCCCTGACCGATCACCAGACCGATCCAGGGACGTAAACTTAGCCCTCCAAGCTAAGTTCTCTTCCACCTTAGCCCTCCAAGCTAAGGATTTTTCACCTAACCCTCCAAGTTGGGAATTTGCAACTAACCCTCCAAGTTAGGACTTTTCACCTAGCCCTCCAAGCTAGGACTTTTCATCTAGCCCTCCAAGCTAGGACTTTTCACCCAACTCTTCCGGATTAGGACTTTCCAAACCTATCCCTCCAAGCTAGGACCTGACCCTCCAAGCCAGGACTTTTTCACCTAATTCTCCAAGATGGGAATTTGCACCTAACCCTCCAAGTTAGGACTTTTCACCTAGCCCTCCAAGCTAGGACTTTTCACCCACCTCTTCCGAATTAGGACTTTTCATACACCTAGCCCTCCAAGCTAGGATTTTCAACACCTAACCCTCCAGGTTAGGATTTTCCAACACCTAGCCCTCCAGACTAGGATTTTCCATACCATGCCTGATCCCCGATCAGGGCTTAATCATAATCAATAATCATCAACCTAAACTTAAATCGGTGTCAACACCAAAACAACAATCAGGGCCAGACTGCATCAACAATCTCCCCCTTTTTGTTGTTTGACAACCCGATCTAAGTTTAGGGATTCTCAATCCATTTCCTCAAATCCAGAATCATAGGGGAATCAGGATCCTCCCCCTACAACATGATCATCCTAAACTTAACCAACCAACACTCTCTCCCTTTGTCGAATACCGAAAAGGGGCTAGAAGGGCTGATAAGTTTAAACCAAACTCCCCCTCAACCCTAGGGGTATCTCAAATTAACAAGAATATGATTGACTATCGATAATCATACGATCACATATGGCAAAAATATATCAAATGACGAAACAGACATATGTATCATATGAGCATAGTAGCATAGACATGAACATAGCAATGTAGCAAGCATGCAGATAATAGACAGATAATCAACATGACATCAACAATAAGCATACTATCATGAGATAAAAACATAATCATGGCAATATAGCACGATTTCAAATAGTAGCCATCTAGCATCATCAAGTAGGATAAAACATGCATCAGCATCATAAAGAGTAGGTCATAAAATATCCTAAGACATAACACGATGCAAGTCACAGGCATCGAAATCCAGATACGTGTGGCACAAAGCCACACTAAGCAAGTCAAGGGCATACAGCCCAAAAGTCAAACAGGTCAAGTACACACATCATGAAAAGAGACAATAAACATCCAAGCTCAACGATCAGCTGGTGGGTCGTCATCGTGCATAAGGTCATCCATCGTCGCATCAGTAGGAGCAAAGGACCCTGGTGCAGCACTCGATGAAGGTGCACCTCCTGGAAATGTGTGGCTGCGCCACTCATCATACCATGTCTGCTGGAGGGCACGGGTCCCAGAGACGCCAGTCTCAATCGCTGTCAATCTGTGGTCAATAGAGCTGAACCGTGATCGGGTCTCCTCGCGGTAAGCCTCACGCAACTGAAAATCCTGCTGGAAGGTCTGATCAAGCTCCGCGATCTGCCAGCGAAGATCAGGCTCCGACTCGTCGTCATACTCGTCGTCAGCAGGAGGAGCCTCGTGTGGTGCCTGAAAATGTGGTGCTCCGCCAGGCAGCTCACCAAGTCCGCGTCCATCCTTCCACACCAAGACCCCATCACGCTCACGAATGATAATACCAGACTTTGCAAAAGCTCGCCGGCCCAAACGACAATCTTGCTTAACCATGGGCATGGTCCTGCCTTTGGTGACGTCAACACCAACTGATATAAGCCAATCAGTGATGATGTAACCAAAAGGCATATAAACCGTGCGACGGCTAGGCTCACGGTAGGATAGGATAGACTGAAAAATGCTCTCCATGATATCAAAGTCCATTCGGCAATGCATGCCGTAGAGCATGAGGCAGTGATAGGGTCGGATCTCGGCCAACGGCTTTGAAGTAATGGGTAAAATACAATTTGTGATGATCTTGAAAAGGACATAATCAGCTGGAGCAAGGCGAAGGGCTGCAAAAGTGGGGAAAACTGGACCCAATTCGTCAAGCCCGGCAGGGCGAGGATGACCAAAGAAGTGCTGATAGATAGAGTCAGGGGTAACATATGAAAACGGGGCCAGCAGAGGATCAGGGAGCTCGGGATAAAGCGAATAGAGGTTAGGTGATCGTCGACCACCTAAGTATTCGGCTAAAATCTCATATGAAAAATCAAGGTTCATTTTTCCGACACGAGTAGTGAACTCGAAACCCCCTTGAGGATCTTGTTGTAGGTTATTGTAAAACTCCGAGACAAGGTCGTAATTTATGGTTCGTACTAAGGAAAGAAGAAAACCCAGATTGTAATAAGTGACAATCTCCATGACAGAGGGGCAGTACTCAGTTAGGAAGGGAATATCAATGGATCGACAGGGTAAAAGTTTGAAGGTCCTTGCTTGAAAGGCCTGTTCACAGGCTGCATTCGGGAATTCGGAGTTAGAAGACGGCTGTGGCCTTCTGGAAGGGGCAGAGGAGGAAGGGGCTTTCCCCCTCATGCTGCCCTCAGCAACGTCCTTGCCCTTAGAAGACTTTCTATAGATTTGAATTGGTCATACACATGATGTAAACAATTTGTTTGATAAAATCGATCATAAAAAACAAGAATCGATCATATAAGATGATACCCAATCAAAAGGTAGATAGATTTGATCATAGACATAAGGTGAGAAAGTAAGGTTACGGGCCAAGATCATAGGATCACGGTACAACAGCACGAACAAGAGCAAAACCAAAAGATAATTAGCTTCACAACACATAGTTCATGAGCTTTTTGAAAAGAAAAACGAAGCCTAACACTTACTTCGATGCCATTGAAGAGATTCTTGCAGTTTTGAGGGGAAGAAAACGTGCGCAGGAAGAGACTCCCGGCGCAAGAACTAGTCGCAAGGTTGTTCCGCGAGAGAGAGATGTCACGGGACTCGGAAGATCTTCTCAGAGCCGCAAGAGCACACTCGCAAGAGGAAGGGGAAGGCACTGAGGAGATTTCGCACGAAGCAAAGGATGCGCGAGTGGGAGGTTTTCGGCGCTAGGGTTCGGCCGATAAGAGGTTTTCGTGAAGTTAATCGGTTGGTGGATCGGTCCACCAACCAGAATTTAATGCATCTGAATGGATCACCGTTCGATCTGATAGCACCCAGACCGATCAGGCTACAGCCTGATCGAACTGAGCAGATCCTGATCGGTCGGGTGACCGATCAGACGCGCTCCTGATCGGTCGGTTGACCGATCAGGACATGAACAGTAGGGTCTGGAGGAAAACTGCTGGGCTCCCTGATCGGTCTGTGGACCGATCCAGGCTAGCTTAGTACACTTAGTCAAATTCCGAAAGGTCACGGCTTGCTTCGCTGATCGGTCTGTGGATCGATCACCACAGGAAGGAGCCAGATCGGTCCGGGGACCGATCAACCCTATGCCTGATCAGTCCGGTGACCGATCAGCCCTATGCCTGATCAGTCCGGTGACCGATCAGGGTTCCTGATACTCCCTGATACGAACTAAAATGTTTAGTTTCAGAATTTCTGAAACTTTCCAACGAGATCCGGTGAAATTTATCGAACTTGGACATGATCTCATGACTAAAATTGATCCTTGAACAAGGATCAAAGGTTCTTATGGGTTCAACAATCACTTTGATCCATCCATATGGAATCAAACTCAATCAACAATCATTCAAGCAATTTCAATTAAGTTTGTATCAAATTCGGGTTTCCAATCAAGTTTCCTTGATTGGAATGTCCAAGCATGATCATGGAGCCAAATACATATATGTTATGCATTGGTTTTCCCTATACTTGGTCACCACCATGATTATTATCTCGTCAACTTAATTTCTCAAGGGATGCAATGACATTTTGAGAAATTGAGTTGATCCTAACATCTCACCCCATATCTAGCAATCAAAAACGTTTTGTTAAACCTTATAGTTTGTGTGAGATGTCCCCAAAGTTACCCAATTGTTCCCCAACAATTTGAAATAATCATAGAGGGTTTGAATGCAAATTGAAAAACTATGAAGCGCGACACATTCCCAACTCCTATCTTAGAAAACTAAATTCATTTTCGGGAAGTGGTTTAGTGAAAATGTCGGCTAGGTTTGATTTGGACTCTACATGTGAGAGTACAATATCTCCCCTAGGCACATGATCCCTAATGAAGTGGTGTCTTACTTCAATGTGTTTGGTCCTAGAGTGATGGACTGGATTCTTGGTTAGGTTAATTGTGCTAATGTTATCACACAACACTTGCACACCCTTATAACTCAATCCATAGTCCTCTAAGGTATGAATCATCCACAATAATTGTGATACACTCTCTCCCATGGCGATATATTCCGCCTCGGTAGTGGAAAGAGCAAGCAACACAATGTTGCTTCCGACTCGACCAATTTACTAAGGACGAACCTAAGAATTGGCAACCCCCACTAGTGCTTTTCCGGTCCAACTTACATCCAGCGTAGTCGGAATCCGTATAGCCAATTAAGTTAAAAGATTCGGTACGGGGGTACCATAGACCTACACCAAATGTGCCCTTGAGATATCTCAAAATTCGCTTAACAGCAATTAAATGAGATTCCTTGGCACAAACTTGATACCTAGCGCACATACCCACAGCAAATAGGATATTCGGTCGACTAGCTGTGAGGTATAGCAAACTACCTATCATGCTTCGATATTGAGTTAAATCAACGGGTTTACCATTCTCATCATTGTCTAATCTTGTGTTTGTAGCCATGGGAGTGGTTACCTCCTTTGAATCACTCATGTTAAATTTTTGAAGCATCTCTTGAGTATACTTTAATTGGTGCACATGGATACCATCGCGAGTTTGCTTGATTTCAAGTCCAAGGAAGAAAGTCAACTCTCCCACTAGACTCATTTCAAACTCACTTTCCATGTGTCCAATGAACTCATTTAAATAGCCCTTATTGTTTGAGCCACAGATTATGTCATCGACATATACTTGGGCTACAAATATATCGTCACTATCTCTTCGCAGAAATAGTGTAGGGTCTATTTGGCCTCTAACGAAGCCCTTCTCAATAAAAAATGTCGACAACCGCTCATACCAAGCCCAGGGTGCTTGTTTAAGGCCATAAAGTACCTTTTTGAGCTTGAACACGTGGTTTGGGAATTCGGTATTCTCAAACCCCAGAGGTTGTTCGACGTAGACCTCTTCTCTAATCAAACCATTTAGGAAGGCCGATTTGACATCCATTTGATATAATTTGAAGCCACGATATGCTGCAAATGCGAGCATCAATCGGATGGACTCTAATTGTGCCACGGGAGCATAGGTCTCATCATAATCAAGGCCTTCAACTTGACTATAGCCTTTGGCTACCAAGCGTGCCTTGTTCCTAATGATTTCTCCCTTATGGTTTAATTTGTTCTTGAAGACCCATTTGGTTCCAATAATGGTGGTCTTCTTGGGTCGAGGGACTAAGTCCCAAACTTGACTCCTTTCGAATTGACCTAGTTCATCTTGCATTGCAATGATCCAATCGGGATCATTTAATGCTTCATCAATTTTCCTAGGTTCCATTTTGGAAATTAGGGCAACTTCATTAGCCTCATTCCGGAAGAATGATCTAGTTCTAACCCCCTGATGGATGTCTCCAACAATCTGGTCTTGGGGATGACTAGAGGCTAATCTAGTTTGCCTAGGAGTTGGTGGTGCTTCTTGAACGGGTTCACTAGACACAAGTTCAGCCTCAGGATCCGGCTGATCAATGGGTTGTCTAGTTTCACCATCATCAGACTCATCACCATCAACAACACTTGGAGTTTCATTCAAACTTAGTCTCCTAAGTTCGAGTTGAACTCCTTCTACATTTTCTGATTGGTCAGTTGTTTTAGGAATTTCTTCAAAGACCACATCAGAAGACTCTTCAACTAATCTAGATTTCATGTTGTAGACTCGGTAGGCTTTACTAACGAGGGAGTACCCGACTAGTATCCCTTCATCAGCCTTAGCCGTGAACTTTCCAAGGTGATCTTTGGTGTTTAGGATGAATACCTTACAGCCAAACACCCTAAGATGTTTAACCGTAGGTGGTTTCCCAAACCAAAGTTCATGGGGAGTCTTCCCTAAAAACCTATGGACGAGGACTCTATTTTGCACATAGCAAGCTGTATTTACAGCTTCAGCCCATAAGTAACTCGGGAGTGAATACTCATTAAGCATGCTTCGTGCAGCCTCTTGCAGTATATGGTTCTTCCTCTCTACAACATCATTTTGTTGTGGTGTTCTAGGAGTAGAGAACTCATGTCTATATCCTCTTACTTGACAAAATTCTCAAAACCTTTGATTTTGAAATTCACCTCCATGATCACTTCTAATTGTCTTAATTGTTGATGATTTTTCATTTTCAACTCTTCTACAAAAAGAAATGAAAGTATCTAAGGTTTGGTCCTTATATTTCAAGAAGTAGGTCCATGTGTATCTAGTAAAATCATCAACGATAACAAAGCAATATCTACTTCCATTCAATGATATGATGGTACTACAATCAAATAAATCCATATGAAGTAAATCTAATGCATTGAAAGTACTTACAGCTTACCTTTATATGCAGATTTGGTTTGCTTACCCATTTGACATGCATCACAAAGTTTATCTTTCTCATACTTGATGCTTGGTAAGCCACGGACTAACCCCTTGTTGGCCAACTTCCGGATGTTCTTCATGTTCACATGAGCTAATCTCCGGTGCCAAAGGATGGATTCTTCTTCTTTTGACATGAAACACTTAGCAGAAACATTAGTAGCACTTTTAAATGAAACTGATAAATATTGTCTACTCTTGTTCCTACTAGTACTGTGTCCAAGGTGTCATTGTGTCTAACTAGACATTGACTTGGTTGGAAATCAATTGTGTAACCCGTGTCACACAATTGACTCACACTTAGGAGATTAAATTTCATCCCCTTGACTAGAAGAACATTTGAAATTCTAAGACATTCAGATATTTGAATGTCTCCTATTCCTATGACCTTAAGACTACCATTGTTACCAAATGATACATTACCTCTACTTTTCTTGTGAAGTGTGGTAAACAATGATCTATCCCCGGTCATGTGTTTGGAGCATCCACTATCAACGAACCAAGTTGATAGATGCTCCCCCTCAATCATAACCTACACAATTCGAAAAATAGAAGTTTTAGGTACCCAAACCTTGGGACCTAAAGCATCAACTAAACATGACTTAGGCACCCATGCCTTGACAACTTTCTTTTGAGTTTTGGGTGTCCTAGATTGTCTCATGTCAGTCCTAGACATGAGAGACACAAATGAGGGTTCTTTGGGTCGGTAACCAATACCGGCCCTATTGTAAACTGCCCTTTGGGCATTTAGGATCATGCCTAAGGTCTTAGAGCTAGTTGAGAATTTCCCAAGAATATTCTTGAGCTTCTCAACTTCACTCTTCAATGATTGGTTCTCCTCTACTAGTAATTCATCATGCAAATCATTGTCTTCCTCAACCTTAGAGGGTTTCAAATTTTCAATTTCAAGTTTCAATGATTTAATTTCATCTTCTAGCAATTCAACATGTAGATAATCAATGTTATCATCTCTAGATGCCTTCAATTGATCAATTTCTAATTGCAATGCTTTAACTTTATTTTTGGACTTCTTAAGCATACTAGTTAAACATGCAATTGCTCTATAACACTTTTCAAGCTCGGGAGAAGTTACCTCTTCATCATCCGAAGATGATGAAGCCGCGTTTGAGGAGCTTGAAGATTCATCACTGCTCTCCTCTCCAAGAGCCATAAGTGCCACATGCCTTGTGCTCTTCTCCTCCTTCTCTTCATCGGATGAGCTAGAGGATGACTCATCCCAAGTGGCCTTCAAGGCCTTTTTCTTCTTCTTGGCTTTCTCTTCTTTTCTTTTGGATTTCTCCTCCTTCTTCTTTAGCTTTGGACATTCATTCTTGAAATGCCCTTTCCTACCACACTCAAAGCAAGAGGCATTAGTCTTATCAAGTTTGGATTCACTAGTGTTACCTCTACCCTTGAAACGTCGATCCCTTCTCATCATCCTTCGCACGAAGTTCGCCATTTCAGATGAAGAGGAGTCACTGCCATCTTCTTCGGAATAGGACTCGGATTCGGAAGAGGATGAAGATGAAGAGACTTCCTTCTCCTTCTTCTTCTCCTTCTTCTTCTTGTTTGACCGGTCACCTGCAACTAAGGCAATCCCCTTCTCCTTGGGGCCTTTGTTAGCCATTTCATGCAATTCCATCTCACAAAACAAATCATTTAACTTTACAATAGATAAATCCTTGGATACTTTGTAGGCATCCACCATGAATGACCACAAAGCATCCCTTGGAAATGCTTTCAAGACATACCTCACAAGGTCGCGATTCTCGACCTTTTCATCAATTGAATGAAGCCCATTGAGGACTTCCTTGAACCGGCTATGGAGCTCACTTACCGACTCATTCTCCTTCATGGAGAGATTTTGAAGTTGATTGAGGAACAAGTTCCTCTTTGCAATTCTAGAGTCTCGGGTGCCTTCATGGAGCTCAATGAGTTTGTTCCACAAGTCCTTTGCACTTGCGAAAGGACCAACCTTGATGAGTTGGTCTTTGTTCATGCCACATTGTAGAGTGACAACCGCCTTCGCGTCGGCTTCACTTTTTCAGGTTTGTTCGGCAGTCCACCTCCATGACTCAAGTTCTTTTCCTTCATCATCCTTAGGAGGGGTGAATCCCTCCTTCACCGCGAACCAAGTATGGATATCCATCTTCAAATAGTATTCCATCTTTGATCTCCAATATTGAAAATCGGCGCCATCAAAGAATGGAGGTCGGGTGGTGGAGAAACCTTCTCTCAACGCCATCTTGTTGAAAACTCTCGGATGTTAAGCCGTGTACAGAGCCCCAAGCTCTGATACCACTTGTTGGAAACGGGATGGCTAGAGAGGGGGGGGGGTGAATATAGCCAATCACTTTTCACTTCAAGAAGTTAGCAAGTTTCTGCACTTGAAGTTGTTAGTAGCACAGCGGAAGTATGGAAAACAGAAAGTGCAGAAACTAAAAGAGACAACTAACTAGCAAGATTAACAAGATCGCTAACAGGAGAATTTACAAGGTTCGGGGATAACTTGCCCCTACTCCTTGGCGTACCCTTAAGGTGGGCGATCCCTTGATCGTCGGCAGATCAAGCCCCGGTTATCACCGGATATGAAGCAACCTCCTTCTCGGTGGAGAAACCTCTCCACAGCGTTTCAATCACAGATAAATGTTTAAGCTCAATGAAACAACAAGAAGGATCTTACTCAAGCACTCAGCAAGGACAAGAACACAGCAAGCTTCCCTGAGCTCCACCCAGTGGCGATCTCACGCAAGAACCCTTCTTCGTGTCTTCCCACTGTCGGACTCCCAGCTCCTTGTTCTCTCCTTCAAGCACTCAAGTAATGGATGATTGCTTCTCGATCGCTTGCTCAGAATGATGGAAACTTCAAGAACACAGCAAGCAGGTGTGGAGAACTCAGGGCGGCAAGAACTCAAAACACAAGCTGTAGAACTCTACTTCACCGAAGCTGTCTCTCGTCCCTTTTGTTTCTCCACTAAGCATCAAGTGACCTCATCTCCAGCAGCCTCCAGCTGCCTCACTGCCAACGCCAGCTACCACTGAACCCTTACTGAACTTCCTGAGCTCCCTCAGCCAAGCTTCAGTCAGCGGCTTCAGTCCTGCAGCTCCAGCCGTTGCAACCTGAGATGAGAAATGGACAAACCTGCTCCAAGGAAAGCCTCCATTGACTTCTCCTTGAGTGTTTGAATCCTCCCCTGTCACCTGCAGCTTAATCAGACTGTTAGAGCAGTATATCACACAGTAAATCAAATATCAGAGGCAAACATCAGCGAATCGGATACGGTCAGACGCGATCAGAGCGTCTGACAGTGCAATTTGAATTAAAGTGATCGGTCACCCGACCGATCAGAGGACTCCTGATCGGTCACCAGACCGATCAGGCTAGGTCCAGACCGATCAGGCTCCGTCCTGATCGTCCCCAACGCTCAATTAGAAATCGCGATTTCTTTGTGACTTCTCCTGGATCGAACACCAGACCGATCCCAGGTTGTGGATCGATCACCCGAACGATCCACCCCTTTCTTGGGCGATTTCTGAGCTTCGCAGTAGACCTCCTGATCGGTCACCAGACCATCAGCAGGACCGATCAGGCATCCTCCTGATCGGTCACCAGACCGATCAGATCATGACCAGACCGATCAGGCTAGAGCCTGATCGATCATAGTGAGGAACCTGCGATGCTGGATCGTTCTCCGGAACAATCTGCACAGTAATCCTGATCGGTCTTCAGACCGATCAGGTTTAGATCAGCAAGGGAACTCAACCTCAACTGTTCGCTCCCTGATCGGTCACCCGACCGATCAGGAGCCAAGCAGTAGGTGAAACACACACTCCCTGATCGGTCACCGGATCGATCAGGAGCAGTACAGTAGGTTCCCAACCTCACTGTGTGCTCCCTGATCGGTCACCAGACCGATCCGTTGTTGCTGGATCGGTCACCAGACCGATCCACAACAAGGCAGCGTGCCAGCTTCCCTGACCGATCACCAGACTGATCCAGGGACGTAAACTTAGCCCTCCAAGCTAAGTTCTCTTCCACCTTAGCCCACCAAGCTAAGGATTTTTCACCTAACCCTCCAAGCTGGGAATTTGCACCTAACCCTCCAAGTTAGGACTTTTCACCTAGCCCTCCAAGCTAGGACTTTTCACCTAGCCCTCCAAGCTAGGACTTTTCACCCAACTCTTCCGGATTAGGACTTTCCAAACCTAGCCCTCTAAGCTAGGACCTGACCCTCCAAGCCAGGACTTTTTCACCTAATTCTCTAAGATGGGAATTTGCACATAACCCTCCAAGTTAGGACTTTTCACCTAGCCCTCCAAGCTAGGAATTTTCACCCACCTCTTCCGAATTAGGACTTTTCATACACCTAGCCCTCCAAGCTAGGATTTTCAACACCTAACCCTCCAGGTTAGGATTTTCCAACACCTAGCCCTCCAGACTAGGATTTTCCATACCATGCCTGATCCCCGATCAGGGCTTAATCATAATCAATAATCATCAACCTAAACTTAAATCGGTGTCAACACCAAAACAACAATCAGGGCCAGACTGCATCAACAAAGAGGAGAATAGACCGTGTGGCCGCAAATTTAATTATTGTTGATTTAATTCCGGCCGAGTCAGAGCTTGATTTGGTACCTCTCTACTCTCCTCCAACTCAACCAGTTGAGGTACACTGTGAGGTATTACAGCAGGCACCAGAAGGAAAGCAGGCAGCAGAAGGAAGGCTACATGCCTTAGAAATGGAAGCCTGTAATCTATGTATAGAAAAACAAGAACAAATTGATACCTTACAACAACATTTAACTATAACACTTAAAAGTTTGGAGGATGTTAAAATTCACAGGGCAACAGCCATCAGTGACATGGATCAAATTATTGCTCAGAAGGAAACAATAATTGCGGAGAAGGAAACCCAGCTTAAACAAAAAGATGAAATCATTGCTGAAAAGGATCAATAATTGGTGACAAAGATTCCCAGCTTAAAAACCAAGATGAGCACTATAAAAAAATGGCAGCTGTAAGTGAAACGATCATACTCCAGGCTAACCAGAGAATCATGAAGCTGCATAAACAATTGGAAAGCAAAGGGTTAGATGAAGCTGAGACACTTGCCAAAAAAAGGAAAATAACTCAGGTCAGACTAGCCTACGAGGCCAAAGGCAAGGGCAAAGAAGTTGTTTAGGATGAGGAAGAGGATGAGGATGATGATGAAGATCATGATCAAGATGCGGAGGCTCCTGCCCCATCAATGTCACAAACTATAACGCAAACAACAACATCTGTCACCTCAACCCAAACAAACATATCTGAACAACAGGCAGCTAAAGCAAAAAAAATTCAAAAGGTGAAAAGCAAAATCTTGAAGAATGCCAGGGCATTTTTTAAGAAGAATAAAGATGCAGAGATTGCTGAAACTTTATTAAAACTTACTAAATTAAAGTGAGTTAGTTGTTATTGTGATTGCATGAATTTGTAAAACAATTATGATTATTCTCATTCATTAATAAAATTTATTCGTTCACCTTCTTATTAAGTTGCTTATATTATATTCATGTAGGTATCATAATAATCCAGTATGGTCGAATGGGACATTTTCATTAGATATGCAATCATTTTTAACAATATTTGATTGGAATGACTACACCACCAGAGATTGCATAAATACATACTGGACAATTCTTGTAAATGAAGCAAAATCCTGTAACTCACCATGCTACCCCTCCATATTCTGTGGGGTGGGGTTAGATGTAAGTAAATTAGCAAGTTATTTTGTTATTTTTTTCTAGGATTTAGTCAACTAACACTTCCTTTTTAATAAACATAGGAACTGTTTAAGGTTATTCACGCTGCAGCATTTGAACAAACAATTGCTACTGATACAGATAAGTCAATTAGATATATCATCTGTCCTCTAAATAATGCAAATGATCATTGGCATCTATTGATTATTGACCTCGAGGAAGGTAGTATCCATCATTAATTCTCTCGGCGCCACAGAAGGGTCACTGCCAAATTTGAAAAAACCTGTAACTTTTCTATTTCATATATATACCTCTACAAAAACTTTCAATGCAATATAATTGTTACTAATGTAATATCTGTGTAGGTGGTATTTTTTAAAAATTTGAACTGGTCATATTACAAGATATGGAATAAAGGATTGCCTTCTATATCGGGGGCAGACTTTAATAAAATTGTAGTACAAGGACCCACTCAAAGCAGATCGTAAGATGATGTTTTTTTTGGTTAAACATAACAATTGATTTCATGGTTGGATTTATAAGAGGAGAACAATGACAATATTGGTTTTTTTTCAGGTTGGATTGTGCTTTTTTCATTATGCGATATGCTAAAAGTCTGGTCTTTCAAAGATCTATAGAGTTTAGCCAAAAGCAAATAAAAGCTTATCGATTTCAGGTGAGATATAAAATAATGAGAGACAAGTTCTGAAAGATAAATCTGTAAATATTGCTTTTGTTCATACAATGCATATGAAAGTGTTATGACAAACATTGTATATTTGGACAATGTATGTAATCCTTTTGAAATCAATGAAACATTGCTTTTGATCCTTGTTTTTGTGTAATATATAAGCCATAATTGGTAATTGTTGTCGATACCATCAGTAATATTGAACCTTACTGTTGCTATAATCATTTGAAACAATCTAATTTCAAGCCCACTCAGGACCTGAAACAAACTGATTCAGGCCCACGCTGGGCTTGAAATAATCACATTTCAGGCCCAGCGTGGGCCTGAAATAAACTCATTTCAGGCCCAGCGTGGGCTTGAAATAATCTCATTTCAGGCCCAATGTGGGCCTGAATTAATCTCATTTCAGGCGCCACAGAAGGGTACACTGCCAAATTTGAAAAAACTGTAAGTTTTCTATTTCATATATATACCTCTACAAAAAGTTTCAATGCAATATAATTGTTACTAATGTAATATCTGTGTAGGTGGTGTTTTAAAAAATTTAAACTAGTCATATTACAAGATATGGAATATCTTGTATTGCCTTCCATATCGGGGGCAGACTTTAATAATATTTTAGTACAAGGACCCACCCAAAGCAGATCGTAAGATGATGTTTTTTTTAATTAAACATAATAATTGATTTCATGGTTGGATTTATAAGATGAGAACAATGATAATATTGGTTTTTTCAGGTTGGATTGTGCTTTTTTCATACAATGCATATGTAAGTCTCATGGCAAACATTGTATATTTGTACAATGTATGTAATCCTTTTGAAATCAATGAAATATTGCTTTCGATCCTTGTTTTTGTGTAATATATAAGCTATAATATGTAATTGTTGTCGATACCATCAGTAATATTGAACCTTGCTTATGCTGTAATCATTTGAAACAATCTAATTTCAGGCCTAATCAGGGCCTAAAACAAATTGATTTAGGCCCACGCTGGGCCTGAAACAAACTGATTCAGGCCCACGCTGGACCTGAAATAATCTCATTTTAGGCCCAGCGTGGGCCTGAAATAAACTCATTTATGGCCCAGCGTGGGCCTGAAATAAACTCATTTCAGGCCCAGCGTGGGTCTGAAATAATCTCATTTCAGGCCCACCTTGGCCCTGAAAGCCTATGGTTCAGGCCCAACGTGGGTCTGAAATCAGATTGCAAAAAATTTAATAAAACCTGCTTACAAGTATTATTAAATACTTATACGACAATCTTTTATATAATTGTACATGTTCTGACAACAATTTAATAATGAAACAAGAAGGTTGCAACTCGAGAGTACCTAAATACAAGGCATTGCATACCACAATTGGATTCCATGCACATCATGAGCTCATATTTTGAGAATTTGGCACACAAGGAGACTTTTTAGATGGACCTAGGATATTTAATGTTTTCAAAACTCATTATCAGTAGTTAGAGTTTAGCTAGCAGATGGTATTTTTGGTTTCCAAACGTAGTCGTAATGAGTATCAATTACGTGTTGATACAGTATCAATTGGCACAGAACAATGAATCAACAAATTAGAAATAAGAGGGCCTCAAATGATAGATATTCAAAAAACAGAGGACTTCACGACTTCAGGACCTGAAATAACAATCTTGTGGTTCAAAAATCTTAGGACTGATTGTTCGATCGAGAGAATACGATAGAGGGGGGAGGGGGTGAATATCGTAAATCGTTTTCGGATAAAACTTAAGAGAATAGGCAGCGGAAAATTAAAACACAATGCAAAAACACAAGCGGTTTTACTTGGTTCGGAGTCGCGGTCGGCTCCTACTCCAAGGCCCACGGTCGTTGACCGTTTACTGGGGGTAATTCTATATGTGCGCAAAAAGTTTATAGAAAGATTACAGTTGTAGTACAGTAAACTGAAACTTAAGCTCTTTCGTTACCGACGCCCGTTGTAGATTATACTTCTAAGCAGAGGGTTGTCGTCGGTGCTTCAATCTCGAGTTGGGAGGTTTCTGGAGAAGAGCGCTTGAGTCGAAGAGCGTAGTGGCGTTAGAATGTTGTGTTTCGAAGCCTTGGGGGTCGAGCCCCTTATATAGTGAGTCTGGGGGCACCTGGGACGTTAGGGGCGCCCTCCACGTGTCTCACGATTCGGCAACCTCTCGGTCAGCCCTTATCCCTCAAGGATCGGGCTCGAGGCTTGACGGGGGCGCCCGGGAAGCAGGGGGCGCCCGGGTTGACTCTTTCAGCGGGCTTCTCGGGTATAAGCTTCTATCGCTTCGCTGGCTTCGACCCAGGGTGCCCTAAGCATCCGGGGCGCCCAGGAGCACGGGGGTGCCCGGGAGCATGGGGGCGCCCCCAGTGAGCTTCCGAAGCGTTTCTTGCTTAACTTGTTTTGCCTTGACCTTGGGGGCGCCCGGGACACTGGGGGCGCTCTGCCCAGCTGCTTGCCCCTCTCCGTTGGGGCGTTCTGGGCTGCAGAAATACATTCCTTCGGTCCTGCATCCAAGGTTAGTCCAAAACAACACAAAGCAATAAAATATTAGGTTTATACAGCCTTAGCTGTCTTGGTTCTGACTTTGGGTCTCCAAAATGGAACCCTAGGTCGAACCGACGCCTACTGTTCCCTCAACGGGGAACACGTCCTCACCTACTCCTCTCAGGAGAATTTACCTGTCGCCAACCGGCTCCTCCGGTTGGACTTTTGCCCAGCAGTCCTTCGCCAGGTGCCCAGCTGTCCTTCGCCAGGTCTTCATTACCAAGCAATCCTTCACCTGGTGCCTAGCAGTCCTTCGCTAGGTCTTCGTCTCCTAGCAGTCCTTCGCTAGGTGCCCAGTAGTCCTTCGCTAGGTCTTCGGTTCCAAGCAGTCCTTCGCCTGGTGCCTAGCAGTCCTTCGCGAGGTCTTTGACTCCTAGCAGCCCTTCGCTAGGTGCCCAGCAGCCTGTTGCCAGGACTTAGGGTTTCAGTGCCTAGCAGTCCTTCGCCAGGTGCCTAGCAGCCCTTTGCTAGGACTTTGTTTCCTGGCAGTCCTTCGCCAGGTGCCTAGCAGCCCTTCGCTAGGACTTCTTTCTGCACACTCAAGTAACTTTATTAGATCACAAATAAACTTAACTTTGAATCCTTTGCCAATATCAAAACAAGGTTCGATATGGTGCTTCCTGCACCAACACTGATCTTTTCTGCTTACATTGAATTACACAAGGCATTGATATGTATCATAATATTGAAAAACTTCTTCAAGTGATAACATTAACAACAACTAGTATTTTGACAATACTATGGCTGTACAATATACAAAATATATACATTCATTTCTCCTGCTTACAAAATATACACTTCAATCAGAATATTCCTGCAATACATATACCAATTAACTCAAGACCTTGGTGCTGGCGGCATTCTACATGTCCTTCTATTATGGTCAAGTTGTTTGCATCGGCTGCATTTTAGTTTCACCTTGCCATTGTGTCTGGACTCAATTCGTGCCTTCTTTCGTCTACCAGGCTGCACAAGTCTACTGGGACTGAGAACTATAATGTCGTTTACACCCATAGGCCAAAACTACTTGCTTCTACAAGGGAAAATACGATCCATGTAAACCCACTTCCAAGTTTTTGAATAAAAATAATGCTCACAATATAACAGTGTATCCATGTTCCTGTGAATGATTACGACAATAGCATGTGAGCAAGGGAGTCCTGAAATTTGAAACTCCCCACAATGACAAATTTTTTTTCCCAAATCAACAATGTATGAAGTGCCCCATGTTTCTACTTCCATTTCTGATTGAGAGTAAGGGTGAACCTTATAAGCTCTAGCTTTCTCTCTCCTTGCATCCATTTCTTTTGTAGCATGAGGTGTCAAAGCAACATGCCATTTGGAGACTTCCTCTCTATAGTTAAAGAACCATTGAGCTACTTTTCTTCTGGTAGTATCAATTAACATGTTTATGGGAAGTTCACGTGTAGACTTGAACAAAGCATTTAAGCTCTCCACACAATTCGTGGTAAGCATTCTGTACCTTCTCCCAGTAAAGTGTGCATTTGCCCACCTTTTAGGGTCAATGTTCTGAAGCCACTTATGGGTATCTGGATGTTTTTCAAATATTATCTGCATTATCATATCATATTGGAGTATTGTGTTGGCTCGTGCTGCTGCCCAAAACAAACCTAAAGCAGCTCTACTTCCAGTATCAGTTACCATATTACAAGACATGTGGTGGCAACAAAAAGCATGATGCGCGTTTGTATAGACTTTTCTAACAGCTGATATAATACCCCGATGTCTATCTAATACTATGGTGATTGAGTGATCATCGATAGCAAAGAACCTCTTTGTATGCTCCAAAAACCACTCCCATGTAGACCCACATTCAACTTCAGCTGTTTATGGGAATCTCACGTGTAGACTTGAACAAAGCATTTAAGCTCTCCACACAATTCGTGGTAAGCATTCTGTACCTTCTCCCAGTAAAGTGTGCATTTGCCCACCTTTTAGGGCCAATGTTCTGAAGCCACTTATGGGCATCTGGATGTTTTTCAAACATTGTCTGCATTATCATATCATATTGGAGTGTTGTGTTGGCTCGTGCTGCTGCCCAAAACAAACCTAAAGCAGCTCTACTTCCAGTATCAGTTACCATATTACAAGACATGTGGTGGCAACAAAAAGCATGATGCACGTTTGTGTAGACTTTTCTAACAGCTGATATAATACCCCGATATCTATCTGATACTATGGTGATTGAGTGATCATCGATAGCAAAGAACCTCTTTGTATGCTCCAAAAACCACTCCCATGTAGACCCACATTCAACTTCAGTTATTGCAAAGGCAACTGGGAGAACATTGACATTACCATCAACCGTCGTAGCGATCAACAATACACCCGGATACTTTCCTCTTAGATGTGTGACATCAATTCCGATAAGTCTACGCAAATAAGACCTGAACACCCTTCGACAAGCACCTAAACTCTAAAAACACCGCTGGAACTAATTGTCACCATTCCTACATAGTGCCACATAAGTTTCAGGATCTCTAGTTCTTAACTCACGCAGATATTGTGGAAGATCTCTATATGTCTCATCATAATCTCCGACAACCTTTTTCAATGCTTTCTCCATAGCTATGTATGCTTTTCTGTATGGTATGGTCACTCCAAATCTAGCTTTAATATTTGATATAATCATACTTGGTTTGTATTGTTCATTATGAAGAAATTGCTATTCAACAAAAGAAGCAACAAATGATGAAGAGCATGCATGATGATCAGCACTTTCCCTAACAGTTCCACATTGGTGTTCCTTTACATATTTTGTAACAGTAAACTCTACTTCCCCCCTTGCTACTACTCTCCATGTACATGGTTGGTTGAAGCACACTGCTTTAACTCTATTTTTTCTAGTGTCAACTGGGTTATATCTCATATGCTTAACCATGGCATGTTTGACAAGCGCATTCTTGAATTCTTCTCTAGATGGAAATATCTGCCCCACAAAAAATTCATGCTCATCTCTTGCCTCTACCTCTCCAATTGGCCCAGTAAGCAATCGAGAATTCAAAATATAAGGATCTTCAGCTAATGGAAACTCCTCCTTTAAGGAACTGTACTGATATGGGGGGAATTCATATTGCTCAGTCTGCATATCATCAGCATGGAATTTTAGTACACTTGTACTGGGTTGTAATTCATCTGCATTTCAGATTTCAATTTCTTCCTCCCCACTCCAGGTTGGCTCAAAGAATTCAACAACTCTTGTAGAAGAATTCAGACCCTCATCTTCTAGATTAGTTGTTTCTTCATTTAGATCAAATGTCAAATTCCTTGTAATTCTATTATCACCATACTGGGAAGATAATGGAATATTATTACTGGCTATTTCTGCTCCATTCTCCATGATAGCATTATCATCAAGAGTATTCCATATCTCAGAGAGAATTTCGTCAACAACATTATCATCCCTGAAAAATAAATTACAATTACATTTAGCAAACTTTAACAATCATAATCAAGGGCCTGAAATATTTTAATTTCAAGCCCTGGGAGGGCCTGAATTCCTTTAATTTCAGGCCCTCCTAGGGCCTGAATCTGTTGATTTCATGCACTCCCAGGGCCTGATATCCTTTAATTTCAGACCCTCGTAGGGCCTGAAATCGTTTTATTCAGGACCACCTAGGGCCTGAAGTTCTTTTATTTCAGGTCCTCCTATAATTTGATTTCAGTCCCTCCTAGCCTGATATGGTAAGATATCACCCTCTAGGTCGAATTCAAGCATTATTTTATCCTAAGTTTAAAAAATTTTAGAGAACCCTAATTATATAATGCATGATTCCCTTAGAGTCCTTCTCCAAACATAAAATTGTAAAAAGAGTTTATCATGTATAAAATTAGGTCTGATACTATATCAAAGAAGGCAATCATACGTACATTACTATTTCTATTTGTTATCAAACTATTGTTTGCTTTTTCTCCTTCAACACCTATCTTCCTCAGGTGCCTTGGTGATGAATCCAATTGTGCAACGTAGAAATATATATGTACCTTCGTGATGAATCGACTTGTGCAAGGTATAAATATATATATAGGCTGAAAAAAAATCGACTCCATGTCCATCTGACCCACAAATTAATATTATACTGATAAAGTGGTTTGGAAGTCTCGAAATGTGAATCGAGAAAGCCTTCACTTGGCGGGATGGGTATAATTGGAAGTTCGCCATATGGGATGCGCCCTTTTGTAAAAAAGAAATCATGGTACTCCTTTTGGTAATTACCAATTCTTGGGTACGCCCTTTGGTAAAAAGCCATTTCATTATTTGAGCTATTTTCATAGGAGTTTTGGGACACATGCTTTTGCTCAAAATAATATCTTTCACTACTGTGTCTGTTCAATATTGTAATTCGACATATTAAAGTGTTAATCTTAGTAATATAAGCCTTGAGACAAACCAAAAGTATTTTTAATCAATCTTTAGGATTGCAAAGCACGATAGAAGAAGAGTTGAATATCGCTCGTCGAAAAGTTTTTCTTTTTTATTATGAAAACAGAGATAAGCAGTGGAATGTAAAACAAGACAATAAGAACTCGGGCGGTTTATTTGGTTCGTAGTCCAATGACTACTACTCTAAGACTCATGATCCTTTGGACCATTTCAAAAGGGTAATCACTAAAATCTCCTATTTGAAAATCTTTTGGAGAAGAAGGAAATACGTACAAAGAATGAGGAAGATAGTAACAATACTACTATCTCCTTATATGAATGCCTTCGACAAGGATACGGGTTCGTAAAATTTTAAATTTTTACGTGCAGCGGAAGAATTAGCATAAAATAATTTCCTAAATTATTTTAACCGCGTATCTAGCATGCAACCTTATGATGTGTTGACATAATCATAAATTAAAATATTGCGGGAAAGTAAACTAATTTACTAAGTACCTCTCGTAACTCGAAGTAAGGGACGAGATCCAACCGTAGCGTCCCTTGGAAGCTCCGCCTCTATTCGCATCCACGCCGAGTTCTCTTCGGGATGACTTCGCAAAGTCACGAGTTTTGTGCCGACGAGAACTACTAGATTCTCGGAAGGCACAACTAAAAGAACAAGAGAAAAGATAGGAAACTAACCACCCGAGAAACGGAATCGAATTCCGAGAAGGAAGGAGATGTGATCCGCTTCTTCTTCTTCTTGGTTGGCTTCTCCTTGGTGTAGATTGCTCACGCCAACTCCTTGGAGAACAATGAAGATGTGCCGGCCCTAGGAAATCTAGGTTGGGCGCCGGCCCTAGATGGGAGGGAGAAGGAGAAGAGAATAATAAGAGAGAGAGGGAGAGATTAGCTCTATCAACTATTGATAAGGAATTAAAGGCTTCCCTTTGGTTCCTTATATAGTTGCTTCTCCCTTGCCAAGTCTCCTCTTAACGGAATTTTTCATAACAAATTTATCCTATAAATTCTCTTATGAATTATTCCGTTTTAAACCAAGTTTTATTATAACTAATTTTATAATAAAACTAATACTTCTTCTCTCTTTTAATTATGGAATAAAATTTGTATAAAATTTTCTTATCATGGATAAATCAATTCATAATTGATTTTATAAATTAAAATTAAACCAATTCATGGTTTATTTTAATTTCCATAAAAAGAATTAATTTCTACAAATTTATTTATAAATCTCTTTATATAAATTTCTTTATATATCAATTTATTTATCTATAATTTATAAAACAAATCGCGCTAGATTTATTTTATTAATTAAACCAATTAAATTGGTTTATCCCCCTTTTAATGGCCGGCCAAACCAAGAGGGTGGACACCCTCTTTGGTCGGCCAAAACAACCAGAACCGATCGCGAATTAAACTCATTTAATTCGCCCAATAAGCCTTCAAAAGACTTAGCCATTTTAAGTTTCCGTTGCGCCTCTGATCAACTCAGATTCGACTTATTTCTCTTGATTGGAAAATCCAATTTTCAACTCGTTTTAAATCCCTCGGATTACTCGTAGTGCGTGTGACTAAATAGGCTTTCGATTTATGTTGGCCGTCTATAATTAACCAATTATAGAACGGTCAAGAGTGGCACCTAGTAGTACATCATGACCCCCAATTAATCGAAAGATCAACGGTTTGACCTCAGAAGAAATTATTCTGAAACCCTTCAGCAGCTCTAATGAATCGTGCCTCATTCCTTTCACCATCTTATACCCACTTGGTTCAGGACACGGTCTATTTGTGTCAGTCCCCACTAGGCTGACTACGTCACACCTAGCCCAAGTAATGTCTTTCTCGTCCTTTGGATTTATAATTACTCTCATGTATTTAAGAGACTTGCACTCTTAACATGATATACTCTGGCCAGAGGTTTTGAGTAACAATCCGACGATAGGCCTGGGTATACATCTCCTCGCAAGGAGTGGTGAATCCTTTGTAGGCTGTTCAAACATCTTCGGGCACTTCGGCTCATACCCAATCATCCTGGGTCCACACCTCCTTGGAGATGCTTGCTTAAGATGTTAAAGTATAAGTCTCCATGACCAAGATGACTTGAACACCGCAAGTCAAAGGAACATCGCACTTAAGCTGCAGTAAGGACTTCACTGACATATCTATATGTAGACTACCATATGAAGTTTTACAGCCAGTCACTCCAATGAACTAGTTCCCTTAACTAGCATTCATGTTTATCTCCGGACATCTCAATGTCACCAGCCAGTGAGAATCAACTGATTAGAGAATAACCCATGCTAGTCTCAACAGAATTGATAGTGTCCGTTTTTATCAATTCATCGACTAGGGATATTTTCAATACTTCACATTTGCACATTAAGAGATAATCACAAGTTGTGATCCCATCACAAATTCTCTTAGGCTGTGAGTTGTATTGCGGACATTCAGTAGATGAGTTTAAGATCCCAATCAAATACACAAACATGTATACTCAAATAGTGAATTATCATTTATTAAAATAAATGTTTACAATCATAAGGCGATTGCCTTAGGACACTTCTCTCATATCACTAACAAACTCCCACTTGGCCTAATGCCAATCGCTATGGTATCCAATACTACAAGCTCTAACATGACCCTCAAACTTGCTTTGAGGCAAGGCCTTAGTTAAAGGATCCGCTAAATTCCTTTCAGTGGGAATTTTCTAAATTTGTATGTCATTCCTACTTATAATCTCTCTGATCAGATGATAGCGGCGAAGCACGTGTTTGGATCGCTGATGAGACCTTGGTTCCTTTGCTTGTGCAATAGCTCCATTGTTGTCGCAGTAAACCAGCACTGCTTCATCAATGGTTGGAACCACGCCAAGTTCGGAGACGAACTTCTTGATCCAGACTGCTTCCTTTGCTGCTTCCGAAGCTGCGATATATTCCGCTTCCGTGGTAGAATCCGCTACGGTGTCTTGTTTGGAACTTTTCCAACTCACTGCGCCTCCATTCAAAGTAAATACGTATCCAGACTGCGATTTGGAGTCATCCTTATCTGTCTGGAAACTGGCATCTGCATACCCACGTATTACCAGATCTCCTTCTCCATATATTAGGAATACATCCTTAGTTCTTCTTAAGTACTTAAGGATTGTCTTAACAGCCGCCCAATGATCCATTCCTGGATCAGACTGGTATCTGCTCGTGACGCTCAGAGCATACGATACATCGGGTCGAGTACATAACATAGCATACATGATAGATCCTATCGCGGATGCATAGGGAATCTTATTCATGCAAATCCTCTCGTCTTCTNAGTCTAGCTACTGGGGCACATGTTTCGTCGTATCTAACCCTTCTACTTGGCTGAATCCCTTCGCTACTAGGCGGGCTTTATTTCTGACTATTTCTCCCTTGATCATTTAGTTTATTCCTAAAAACCCACTAGTGTCAATGATGGATTTGCCTGCAGGTTTAGGCACTAGTTCCCAGACTTGGTTCCTCTCAAATTGGGCAAATTCTTCCTGCATAGCTATGATCCAATCAGGATCAGGTAGGGCTTCATCTATAGTCTTAGGTTCTATTTTTGAGATCATTGATATTTGACTAAGGCTTCTATAGGAGGATCTAGTCCTGACTCCTATAGTTGGATCACCCATAATTTGATCGGTTGGGTGACTAAGTCTAGGTTTCTTGGATTTTCTAGAACTTGGTTCAGCCTCAGGTCCGGCTGGTCGGTTTGGTTCACTATTTGATTCAACTCTTTGAGCTGGTTCAATTATTGGTTCAATGATTGGTTCATTTGATTCACTAGTTGGTTCACTGGTTAGTTCGTTTATAGGTTCAATTAAAGATTCACCAATTTGTTGATTATCTTCTTGATCAGTGTTTGATGAAGTTAGATTTGGATTTGAATTACTTTCTTCATCAAATATTAGATTGGTTGTTTCTTCGATTTTCTTGGTTTGGTTGTTGTAAACCCTATAGGCTCTACTTGTTGTTGAGTATCCTAAGAAGATGCCTGGGGTTGACTTAGACTGGAATTTTCCTAAGTAGTCTTTGGTGTTTAGGATATGGACTTTGCATCCAAAGACCCTTAGGTAGTGTAGATTTGGGAGTCTATGGTAATATAGTTCATAGGGTGTTTTGTTGTGTCGCTTGTTAATCAGGACCCTATTTTGGATGTAGCAAGCCGTACTAATTGCTTCTGCCCAATATTGGTTTGCTAAGTTAAATTCATTGATCATTGCCCTAGCGGCTTCCTGTAGTGTTCTATTTTTCCTTTCGACTATCCCATTTTGCTGGGGGGTTCTAGGACACGAAAATTCATGTATGTATCCATTTACCTTACAGAATTCCTCGAACCGTTGATTTTCAAATTCTCCCCCGTGGTCACTCCTAAGTCTTTTGATTTTAGTATCGTTTTGATTTTCAATTAATTTACAGAATTCATTAAGTAGGTTTAGGGTTTCATCTTTGGTCTTTAGAAACCTAACCCAGGTAAACCTAGAGTAATCATCAACTATTACTAAGCAATTACCGGCTTCCCTTAGTGACTTGGCTCCATGTGAATCAAATAGGTCAAGGTGCAGGAGCTCAAGTGTGGTTTGAGTTAGATCAGATTGAATTAGTTTGTGATTAGATCTGGTTTGTTTACCTTGATTGCAAGATTCACAGATTAGGTTTTCATGATTTTTAATCTTGGGAATACCTTTAATTAAGCCAAGTTGGGTGATTTTTGAAATAGTTCTTAGGTTGGTATGACCTAGTCTCCTATGCCAGAGGTTTGATTGTTCTAATTGGTTTACATGCATTTAGGTACTAGGGGAAGGTTTATAGTGTACACATTATTCTTTCTAGTGCCCTTAAGCATGATTTCTGAGTCTTGTACGTTTCTAATCAGGCAGTTAGAATTGTTAAAGGTAACTATATAACCAGAATCACACAACTGACTTATGCTAAGCAAGTTAAAATTGAATTGTTCAACCAAGAGCACTTTCTTAATAATAAAGTTAGATTTGAGTTCAATATTACCTGACCCAATTACCTTGAGTGTAGCATTGTTGCCAAATGCCACAGAGCCTAGGTTCTTGAACTTGAGTTTGGTGAATTTCAATTTATCTCCAGTCATGTGTCTGGAGCAACCGCTATCCAACATCCATTGGTCCAAATCTTTATGTTCCTACACATAAAGAGTTTTGTTGATTTGGATCCAATTAGAATCAGGAATAGCCTAAATTGATTTTCACAGCCTAGTCTGTCTCGCCCAAATCTAGGATTTTCAATCACGTTAGCCTTATAGGTATTGTGAGACAGATTTTGATAAAAGAATTTTTGAAGAACATGATTTATTTTGAAAATCTTAATTAATTTTGAAAACAGTTGAATTTATTTTGAAAAGAATGTTTAAGTCTACAAGTAACTAAAAATTTGTGTTAGATTTAAATTTTACAAAGACTAATTTGAATTTGAATTTCAGATATTGGCTTCCAGGTCTTGGCGAGGCACTAGGCCTTCTTTGGCCGTAGCCTTATTGGATCATCAACCCTTTCCTTGACAAAGCTTTTCAATGAAATTTCATTTTCAAGATTATTCTTTGAAAAATTCTGGTCTAACTAGTTTAGGTCTTGGATCGGTAGCTTCGGCTAGTTTCACCAATCTAACGAGACCAAGTATACTTGACCTTATTAGAATTGATTTCCCTAACGTACTATCATCTTACCTCCTCCCAATACTATGTTGTCAATTTTCAGTTAAGTTGGTTTGGTTCTTAAACTAACCATTCCTAAGTCTAAGCATGATAAATTGCAGAAATTAAATAAACAAGCAAATTGCAAGCAAGAATTGAATTTTATCTAATAATAACTATTGTTTTCAATTTGGCTCCCCCTGGACTAAAGCCACGATAATGGTTTGGCAAGATGTGAATCTTGTCCTTGGGGATCCAATATTGGTTTGATCCAGTTTGTTTGTTCAGGCATAGTTTTGGTACCCATGCCTGAACTTTGGGTCTGGACTGGTTCAGTACAGCAAAGTAGGATCTTTGTCGAGACTTGGTTCTATAACCTAGTCCGGATCGATTTAGAACCGATTTCTGTTTTCCAAGAATCATGTCAAGATTCTTGGAATCAGAAGTAAATCGTTCTAATGCTGATCTAAGATCCTTAACCTGAATTTTCAGGGAGGAATTCTCTTTCTCAAGTTTTTCAACTTGAGTAGAGGTTCCTTCTTGAACCTTCTCAGTTAAGGGTTTAGGGTCAGCTCCCTCTTTCAGGAGTTTTACTTCCTGTCGGAGGGATTCGATTCGGAGTTTGGCTTTCGCCAAATCTCGAGAAAGATAAGATATTAACTCGTTTAATTGACTTCTAGTAAATCCACTTACCTTGATTTCGCCGTCCTCTGAGAATGTTAGTCTGTCGTCGTCCTTTTCTGATTCTGACTCGGTCTGGACTTCTTCTGAGGCGGTTAGTGCGAGTAGGTTCGATTGTGGGACCTCTTCTTCTTCGGAGGAGGAGGATTCGTCCCACGTTGCTTGAAGTGCCTTCTTCTTCCTTCTATTCATTTTGGTCTCCTTTAGGTTCGGACACTCCGTCTTGTAGTGACCTTTCTTCTTGCACTCGTAGCAGGTCACATTGGGCTTGTTCTTTTCGTTTGCGGGTTCAGCTGGTTCATCCTTTCTTCTACTGGCTCTTCGTTTGTTGGTTTGGTTCTTTAATTCTTTGTAGTAGTTTCTTGCCAGTCGAACCAGCTTAGGTCTAACTCCTTCTTCGTCTTCTAAGTCTAGTCTGAGTTAGACTCGGGTTCAGGTTGAGGCTTTTTCTTTGTTGTCCTTCCAGTTGTACCTGCAACAAAGGCAATACCTTTCTCGGTCAAATTGCAGTTAGTCTGTTCATGTAATTCGAACTCAGAGAACAATTCATCTAATTTAACTTTTGAAAGGTCCCTTGAAACCTTGTATGCATCTACCATAGATGCCCACAATGTGTTTCTAGGGAAAGCATTTAAAGCGTACCTTATTAGGTCACGGTTATCTACCTTGAGACCGATGGTGTGCAGTCCGTTCATCAGTTCCTGGATTCGGGCGTGAAGCTAAGCTGCTATTTCGTTGTCGGTCATTTTAATTGTATACAGCTTGTTCAAGAGGAGATCCCTCTTGCTGATCCATGTGTCTGATGTTCCTTCATGCAGCTCGATCAGTTTTCCCCACAGCTCCTTGGCACTGTTGAAGGGACCCACCCGGTTCAGCTCCTCTTTTGTTAAGCCGCATTGGAGGGTCTGGGTCGCCTTTGTATCTGCTTCAATTCTCTGTTTCAGAGCGGTGTCCCACTCTGTGTAGCTTTGAGGTACTCCTTCAGCATTTCTCGGAATCTCCAGTCCGGACTGGATGATTATCCACATGTCCACCTGAGTTTTCAGGTGGACCTCCATTCTGCTCTTCCAGTAGGAGAAGTCTTCTCCACTGAAGAGAGGTGGTCTTGTGGTGCTGAAGCCTTCTTGCATGACCATTTTATCTGAAACGCAAACTAGACAAAAAATATCCCAAGACTTGGTCTTGGATTAGTAGTGCGGGATAAAGAAAAAGTATTTGTCGAGTGGTATTGCACCAACCTCGATCAACGAGAAGAAATTCGAACGAAGAAAAAAAATATTAGAAGAAATTCGAAAAAAATTAAAAATCTGAAAAATTTTCAAACTGGTGGTTGGACCAAATTTGAACTTCTCCGCTCTGATACCACTTGTTGGATCGAGAGAAACGATAGAGGAGGGGTGAATATCGCTAAACGCTTTTCGGATAAATAATAGAGCAAGTACGCAGCAGAATCAAAACAATCGCGAACACAGGTAGTTTTACTTGGTTCGGAGCCTAGGTCGACTCCTACTCCAAGGCCCACGGTCGTTGACCGTTTTCTGCGGGCAATTCAATAAGTGCGCAAATCAGTTTACAAGATTGAATTTACAAGTATAGCAAAGTAAACTTTAAAAAGAAAACTCTTCTTTTACCGACGTCCGATGTAGGTTGTCTTTTCGGAGCAGTGGAACGTCGTCGGCTCTTGAGTCTTGAGTCGGGAGGTTTCCGGAGCAGAGCGCGAGAGCAGAAGAGAGTGTATGCGTTGGAAAGAATGATTGTTGAAGCCTTGGGGTCGAGGGCCCTTTTTATAGCACCTGGGGGCGCCCAGAACGTCGAGGGCGCCCCCCTCCCCACGTGTCAGCCGATCCGCTTCCGTCTCGGTCAGCTCTGATCCCTTAAAACTCGGGATCAAGCTTTGACGGGGGCGCCCGGAACGCTGGGGGCACTCGGATTGACCGGGTCAAACCTCATCCGTTTGGCTTCTCGCTGGCTTGCTTCGTTGGCTTCACCTGGGGGCGCCCGGGAGCATGGGGGGCGCCCGGGAGCACGGGGGCGCCCCGCCCATAAGCTGCCAAAGCTCACCTTGCTTTACTTTATTTTGTGTTCACCTTGGGGGCGCCCGGGACACTCCGGGCGCCCTGGTCAGCTGCTGCCTCACTCCTTTGAGGCTCTCTGAGCTGCAGACACTCGTTCCTTCGGTCCTGCATCCAGGGTTAGTCCAAAACAACATAAAGCAATAAGATGTTAGTTTATACAGCCTTAGCTATCTTGGTTTTGACTTTGGGCCTCCGAAATGGAGCCCTAGGTCGAACCGACGCCTACTGTTCCCTCAACGGGGAACGCGTCCTCACCTACTCCTTTCGGGAGAATGTACCTGATGCCAACCGGCTCCTCCGGTTGGACTTTTGCCTAGCGGTCCTTCGCTAGGTCTCGGATACCAAGCTGTCCTTTGCCCGGTGCCTGGCAGTCCTTCGCCAGGTCTTCAGTACCAAGCTGTCCTTCGCCTGGGGCCTAGCAGTCCTTCTCTAGGTCTTTGTATCCTGGCATTCCTTCGCCAGGTGCCTAGCATTCCTTCGCTAGGGCTTTGTATCCTGGCATTCCCTCGCCAGGTGCCTAGCTGTCCTTCGCTAGGTCTTTGTATCCTGGCATTCCTTCGCCAGGTTCCTAGCAGTCCTTCGCCAGGGATTTGCCTGCACACTTGGGTAACATGTTAAACACACAATATACCTTAACTTTTGAACCCTGTTGCCATTATCAAAATACAAGTTTGACTTGGGTGCATTCTGCACCAACAGTCCCCATCCCCTTCTCACATATAGTTTTAGGTGAATTTTTGGGGTGTAGGTTGTCTAGCAATGTAGTCACATATTTTTCTAAAGTTGTTGAGCCTCTTTCCTTTCATGATGTCACTATTGATCATATCTACATGCATTATTTTGGACGACATCGACGCATTTCGAAGCGTATTTTTGACGCCAAAAATATGAGTCTATCCAATCATGTCACATATAAGATTGTCTTAGAATGTCTGTTGCCCATTGTCACCAAGCGGCGGTCTAGGATTCAACTGCCACACTTGGTGATGATGTATGCCTTAGAGAGGAGGCTATACATTGATATCTCCCTACATGTGTTCACATCAATTGTCCATTTTTCCCATAGTGTGAATGGGAAGATTTACATGTCATTCTGCCATGTCCTGACCGAGTTCTTCGAGTCTCGAGGTATACGCACGTCTAGCGGTCAGGTCCATCACCTGTCAAAGGACTATGATCAGATTGGCACACGCCAGTTGTCCTTGGCAGAGATCGAGTGTAGACAAGGGGAGAATGTTTGGAGGCAGCGTCCTGAGTCTTCCAGTTCAGATGAAGAGCCTACTGGTGGAGTTATACAAGAGGAGTTCTCCCAGCTCCGGTCTGAGGTTCACGACCTCCGGGAGGACTTTCATGACTTTCAGCAACAGTAGAGGGGCTTCCAGGAGACACAAACTGCCATTCAGGAGGAGGTTCATGACATCTCACAGTTCTGTCAGGGGTTCCAGCGATAGCAGGATGAGATGTTCGCGATGATACAGTAGTTGCATCTCACATATCAGGCCCTTCCTCCTCCTCCTCCAGATGATGATATGCAGTAGCTTCGACTTGATCTGATGACTTGAGTGTTGAGAGTATTTTGCTTGGATTTGTATTTATCTCTCAAATACTTTTTCATTTTGGGATTGCACTATTGCGTTACTTCGGGGCTACAACCGTTGTGACACTCTTATGCTTCACTTTGACTTATGCCTGAACTTTTGAATTTATGTTTATATTGCGTTTATTTCAGTTCATGAAGTGTTGATTGAAATAATGTTTTATTAAAATTCATGGATTGCTATTAAATTATAAGATATGACTTTGACTTAAAATCATTGTTTATGCTTTCATGATATGTTATGAAATCTTATGTCATGGTTTCATATTGTTTATATTGCCTAAATTCATTGGTTGATATTAAATGATAAGATCTTTCTAAATGAAGGCATAAGGGAGGTTTGTATATGTATGTCTAAGGTTAAGAATAAAAGAGGAGGAGGTTTTGTCATAGTAAAACTCTATAAAGAAAAAAGGGGGAGTTGAGGACAATTCCATGTGTGAAATAGTATTGGAAGATTTTGGCAAACACATGGAATTATGTATAGGGTTCAAAATTGATACAAAATGACCATTTTTGAGAAAATTTGAATTCGTACCAAAAGTCAAGCACATTTAATATTTTCATGAAACTATATTTTTCTAGGGTAGAGTATATCCTAACAAATGTGCTTACAAACTTTTAGATTTTTCGGACTTTCTAGAATTTTCTAGAGGTTTCTGAAATTGGGCTGGAATGTCAAAATTGAATGTATCAGTCGACTGCCCTGGGGGCAGTCGACTGATGTCTCAGGCTGATTGAGAATTGTTGATTTCTGAGGGGTTTTTCAGAAATCTGGTGAGTTCTTTTTGGCACTAGGGGTAGGGTTGCTTAAGATAATCTTTTTGATGGTGTCAAAGGGGGAGAACTTGGGTGTTAAGTTAAGTTTAACTTGACATGAGAAAATGTGTGATGTTAAGTTGAGTAGAACTTAACTTGGTGTTATGGTGTTAAGTTGGGTAGAACTTAACTTGGTGTCATGGTGTTAAGTTGGGTAGAACTTAACGTTGTGTTGTTGTGAGAATTGAAAATTGGGAGAAAGCATAGGTTAAGGGGGAGGTTGCCTCTTGTTTGTTATGCTTTAATTTTCAATTGTTATTGCTATTGTTGCTTTTGTTTACTTAACTTAAGCATATTACCACACATCAAAAAGGGGGAGATTGTTGGGGCAATCGACCCAAGTATGATCTGGAGGATCATGGTTTTGATGTGTGTGGTCAATATGATTAAGTTAGGATTTATTGTTGGACTAATATGTGTATATGAGTATGCAGGTTTGCAGGTACACATAGACTTGGTTGATGTCTTCAGGTGAAGGGTGGCATGGAAGCAAACTGGAGGCTTGTGTGCGCATCCGAGGGATCGTGGATAGCAGGGACGATGAGCCGAGGGATGCGGACTTCGAGGCGTACGTGAAGGATGGCATGGAGGCAAGATGGAGGCTTGTGTGCGCATCTGAGGGACAAGGGCTGAAGACGAAGAGGGCATGAAGGCAACATTCGAGGCTGCTAGTGAAGAGTCGATTAGGTCGTGAGAGTCCGAGTGTGAGTGATTGTACTCAGGGACTAAGCCGGGAGGGTTCGAGTGCAGAGAGAAATGTACTCGGGAAGGGTAACCCTAGGCTTAGTGAAGGACCAGTCGACTACTCTGGGAGCAGTCGACTGGTAATGGCTGGGGATTCGAACATTGGCTGTAATGGTCGAATCTGAGTGGGACCAGTCGACTGCTCCAGGGGCAGTCGACTGTAGCGGCCATTTACTACTCGAGCTCTATTTAAGGAGCTCGTTTAAGACTACTGCACTTTGGCGAAATCTTCTTGGATAGAGTGGATTAGTAGCCTTTGTTGCTCAGGTAGTGTCCAAAGCTTGTGGATAGGTTTCTCCACCCACAAGGAGCTACAAGATCTAGCCGAAGGTGCTCCGGGGAATCATCCATCGACGGATTAGGGATCGCCCACCTTACGGGCAGCCGTAGAGTAGGAGTTCTATCTCCAAACCACGTAAGTAGGTATGTCTCAGTTGTTAGTTTTGTTTTTTACTTAGTATTTTTCGCTTGCGCACTAACAATTGTAGAAAGAAAACAAAAAGTTGCTATTCATCCCCCCCCCTCAGCAAGCTACATCGATCTAACATGAGTTTCATGCTAGAAAGTGTCTAATTAAACAAAACGGTTCCGAAAATGTTATGCTAGAAGGATATAGAGAGGCTAATCATTATTATCTTAATCTTGCTTATGCTTCTAACAATTTTCCTATGTGTCTCATATCTAAAGAAGAAGAAGGATGGTTGTGACACCGGCGACTTGGGCACATCAACATGAGGAATATTGCAAGAGTTGTCAAGAAGGAGTTGGTGAAGGGGCTTCCTATGTTCAAGTATGAAAAGACTAAGATGTGTGATGCATGCTAAGAGGGTAAGCAATCAAAATCATCACACAAAGGTAAAACCTTAACTAGCACTACTTTACCTTTAGAATTGTTGCATATGGACCTATTTGATTGTCATAGCACTCCCTCACTAGTAGGGAGTAAATATTATTTGGTAATTGTAGATGATTTTTCTAGATTTACTTGGGTATTTTTCATGAAACATAAGGATGATACCTTAGAAATTTTCATAGGTTTTAGTAAGAGGGTTGAAAATGAAAAACACCTCAAGATTAACCGAATTAGGAGTGACCATGGTGGGGAGTTTAAAATTTTAAACTTCTCACAATTTTGTTTAGAAAATGGGTACAAGCATGAATTTTCATGCCTACGAACCCCTCAACAAAATGGTGTGGTAGATAGGAGAAATAGAGCTCTACAAGAGGCCGCTAGGACTATGCTTAATGCATATTCTCTTCCTAGCTACTTTTGGGCCGAAGCGGTAAATACCGTTTGTTACATCCAAAACTGGGTCTTAATTCATAGGTTTTTAGGAAAAACTCCATTTGAGTTGTGGAATAGAAGAATTCTACAAGTTCACTACTTTAGGGTTTTTGGATGTAAGGTTTACATTTTAAACACCAAGGATGATTTGAGAAAGTTTGAATCTAAGGCGGATGAGGGGATTTTGGTTGGGGATTCATCCACTAGTAGGGGATTCATCCACTAGTAGAGGATATAGGGTATATAACAAAAGGACCAAGCTAATTGAGGAGTCATCCAATGTGGAGTTCGATGAGTCTACCAACACCTACCTTAGGAAGTCTTCTATTGATAAGGACATAGAAGAAAGTCAACTCCTTGCCCAAGAAATTCAAAACCTACATTTGGGGGGCAATGATCAAGGGGAAGAGAGAAGTGTACTAGAGGATGAGCATCATGTAGCCAATGAACCCATAATCTCTATGCCCTTACGGCATCACCAAGATCACCCTATTGACCAAATAGTGGGTGATGTCACTCAAGGGGTGAGGACTAGGTCTTACTTTAGGGAACAAAGTAGTCAAATTGCCTTGATTTCTCAATTAGAACCGAAATCTATTGATGAGGCATTAGGTGTTGTGGATTGGGTCCTAGCTATGCAAGAGGAGTTGAATCAATTTAAAAGGAGTGAAGTATGAGATTTAGTTCCTAGGCCCAATGATTGTACCATTGTCACCACTAGATGGGTCTTTAGGAACATGCTAGATGATCAAGGAAAGATAACTAGAAATAAAGCTAGGTTGGTTCCTAGGGGGTTTAATCAAGTTGAAGGTCTTGACTATGATGAGACATATGCCCCCGTAGCTAGATTAGAGTCTATTAGAATTTTATTAGCATATGCCGCTCACATGGGTTTCACACTTCACCAAATGGGTGTGAAGTCGGCATTCCTTAATGGGGTCATTAAGGAAGGGGTATATGTAGAGCAACCACCCGGGTTTGAAAACCCAAATTATCTTAGGCATGTCTACAAACTAAGAAAAGCCTTGTATGGATTTAAACAAGCTCCCTGGGCTTGGTATGAAAGACTTTCATCATTCTTAGTATCCAAGGGTTTTAGGAGAGGTACAATTGATCCAACTTTATTCCAAAAATCTAAGGATAAGGACATCTTTGTGGCTTAAGTGTATGTGGATGATATTATTTTTGGGTCCACAAATAGTGAATTTCTCCATGAGTTTATTAAATGTATGGAAAATGAATTTAAGATGAGTCTTGTGGAAGAGTTGACATTCTTTTTAGCCCTACAAGTTAAATAAACAAATGAAGGAACTCATGCGTATCAAACTAAATATGCTAGGGAAATCATTAAGAAATTTAGCCTAGAAAATGCTAAGGTAGCATCTACCCCTATAGGAACAAATGTCAAAATGGATAATGATCTTGAAGGTAAAATGCTAGACTCAAAACAATATAGGAGCATGATTGGTTGTTTATTGTACCTAACTGCTAGTAGACCCGATATATTATTTGTGGTAGGTATGTGTGCAAGGTACCAATCATGTGCCAAAGAGTCTCATCTAGTGGTAGTCAAGAGAATCTTAAGATACATTAATGGTACTCTTAATGTCGGGCTTTGGTATCCTAGAACTCCAAATGTTGAACTTTTTGGATACACCGATTCGGATTATGCGGGTTGTAAACTAGATAGGAAGAGTACTAGTAGAGGATGTCAATTTATTGGGTCTTCTCTAGTTAGTTGGAGTAGTAGGAAACAACCATATGTTGCCCTATCAACAACGGAGGCCGAATATGTGACAATGGGTGGTTGTGTGTCTCAACTACTTTGGATCATGAGGATTATGAGTTATATTACTCCAAGGTCAAGGTATTGTGTGATAATGTAAGTACAATTAACTTGACTAAAAATCCGGTTCACTATTCTAGAACAAAACATATTGAAGTGAAGCATCACTTCATTAGGGATCATGTGGCAAGGGGTGACATAGATTTGCACTATGTTGAGTCAAAGTCAAAACTTGCCGATATATTTACCAAGCCTCTTCCCGAAGCAGAGTTCACATCCTTAAGAAGGGGCCTTGGTATGTATTTTGTAGAAGTATAGGATGGACCTTGGGGTAATACAATAGGAAGGTGATGTTTGATCTATTATGATGATACAAATAATTCACATGTGCTTATGACATAGTGTTGGGTCATGAGATGTATCAAATTATGAAAAATAGACCAACCATGGAGAAAGCAAGTGTTTAATTATTGGACATCTTGCCCAAAGATCATGGTTGGACATTTTAAACATTTGAAAACCATTCTGTGTTTTATATGTTTTGTCATAAGCTTGGAACATGTATGATTGTAAAACTAGGTTGAAACTTTGATACAAAATTAGAGTTTTTCAAGAAATTCGAACTTTAGTCAAAAAGTCAAGTATGTTTGAATTTTTCATGAACTGATATTTTCCCTGTTAAAGTATCTCATATGAAACATGCTTGCAAATTTTCATAATTTTTGAAATTTTCTAGAATTTTTGGGGAGTTTCTGAAATTCGGCTCAAAATCCTGTAATTCAGACTGACAGAGTATCAGTCAACTGCCCCTTGGGGTAGTCAACTGGCATGACTGAATTCAGAATACTGAGAAATTTTCAGATATAAGAAATTCTCTCATTTGATGTCATGGGTGAGTATTGCTTAGGGCAATCATTTTGATGGTGTCAAAGGGGGAGAATGAGTGATTTAAGTTAGGTTTATAACTTAAACTTTTGGTTTAAACTTGGTTTATGATACTAATTGAAAATGGGAGAAGGCATAGGTTAAGGGGGAGTTTACCTCTTGGTTTTACTATGTCTTGCTTTTCAATTGTTGTTATTTGTTGTTGTTTTATCCCTAACTTAAACATATTGTCACACATCAAAAAGGGGGAGATTGTTGGGGCAATCGACCCAAGGATGATCGAGAAGATCATGGTTTTGATGTGTGTGTCAACATGGTTATGGTTAGGGTGTTATCTTGTTATTTGATATGTGTAATTAAGTTTGCAGGACTTGGAGAATCACACATGGAGGACTTATCCGAGGGACGAGAGCCAAGGGAAAAGGACTCCAAGGGTAAGCCGGGAAGTGGACTTCAAAGGGCACACGTGAAGGGTGGCATGGAGGCAAGCCAAGGGAAGGCTTGTGTGCGCATCCGAAGGATGATAGCCGGTGGAAGAAGACTTCAAGGGGCATGTCAAGGGAGTGTACTTGAAGGCACACGTGAAGGAGGGTCTTCGGAGTGAGGAAGAGAGGTTGTATAAGCTGGGCAGTCGATTGGGAGGAAGGTAGTCGACTGCCAGCCAGTTCTCAAACTCACAGAATATTTTCGACCCTGGACCAGTCGACTACCCCAGGGGTAGTCAACTGATACCCCCGAAGACTAGCCGTTGGGTTACCCGTTGGCTAGCAATTAAGGCTAGACCAGTCGACTGCCCCAAGGGCAGTCGACTGGTGTCGGACTGGATGACTCTAAGAGTTGTCCTTTACTCTTATTTAAAGGGCAATTTTTTGGCATGACAAAGGTACGGTTCTCAAGTGTACCAAAGTGTTGTTCGTGCAAAAAGTCATCAGTTCTTCCTCTCGCTTTCAATTCCATCTTGTAAAGAGGAAGAAGACAACTTTGTAAAGGTTTTCTCCACTTTGAAGGAGGCTTTTCATAGTGGAGAGTGTGCTTGTGCGTGGATCCTTGGATTAGTCACCTCTCAGGGTGGATACCAAGTAAATTCTCTGTGTTAGCATTGGATTTCATATTTTTCATTATATGGCTTGTATTGTGCTAACCATCTTGTAGAGAAAGTTCAAGAAAAGTGTTATTCACCCCCCCCCCCCCCCCCGACCCTCTAGGAAGCGCCACGATCCAACACACTTTATCTCAGAACAAGACCAAATAATCAGAGAGGAAGTAACAAAGTTGTTAAAGGCTAGGCACATTCAAGAAGTCCAATTCCCTTCCTGGCTAGCAAATGCTGTATTGGTCCCTAAGCCCGGGAGAAAATGCCGGGTTTGTATTGTTTTTTGAGATTTAAATAAAGTCTGCCCTAAAGAGTGTTACCCTTTGCCTCGCATTGATCAGTTGGTAGATTTAACTTCCGGCTGTGAGTTTATTTCAATGTTGGATACGTATCAGGGATATCAACAGGTTCATCTTGCTCGAGAAGACCAGGAGAAAGTAAGTTTTATAACTATGAATGACACTTACTGCTACAATGTCATGCCATTTGGATTGCGAAATGCGTAAGCGACCTATCAGCGTATGATAGATAAAGTGTTTTGGCATCAGATTGGGTGAAATACCAAAGTTGACGTTGATGACATCCTAGTCAAGACGAAGAAGGGGAAAGACTTGATTGTCGATCTAGAGGAGACGTTTGCCACCCTAAGGGCTAATAGACTAAAGCTAAATCCATGTAAGTGTTTGTTCAGGGTAAAAAGTGGAGATTTCCGTGGATACATGGTAACAGAAAGAGGAATTGAAGCGAATGTTGAGAAGGTGTAGGCTATTCTTAATATGCTGTCTCCAAGCAATTTCAAAGAGGTTTAACTGCTTAATGGAAGAATCACAACCCTCTCTAGGTTTATATCTCGGTCAGCAGACATAACTCTGCCTTTCTTCAAAATTTTGAGGAATGAAGTCAGGTTCGAATGGGATAACCAGTGTGAGAAGACCTTCACAGAATTAAAAGCATACCTATCTGGACTCCCCATACTCTACAAGCTGCTAGCAAGGGTGACACTCTTTGTCTACCTCTCTGCAGCTGAACAAGTTGTAGGTTCTCTGCTTATTTGCGAAGAAGGTAATGTTCAATATCTTATCTATTTCTTTGGTCATCTTCTTAAAGCTGTAGAGACTCGATATACGACTTTGGAGAAATTAGCGTATGCACTAGTATTAACTGCATGAAGACTGAGGCCTTACTTTTTGGCGCATCCCATTGTCGTGTTCACTAATAGTTCATGGGGGCACATTCTCACAAACCCTAAGGCATCAGGGCCGTTGATTAAGTGGACCGTATAGTTAAGCGAATATGGGATCGAAAATCAAAATAGCTATTAAGGCACAAGCTCTAGCCGACATCATGCTCGAAGCGGTCCCAGTGCCTGAAGTTGAGGAGTCTTGGAAGATTTATGTTGATGGTTCATCCAATCACAGATCAAGCAGAGTTGGAATTTAATGATCTCTCCTAGGGAGGATGTGTTACGATTATCCATCCGACTTAACTTTGGAGCCATCAACAATGAAGCCGAGTATGAGGCAATATTAGCCGGGCTACAAGCAGCCAAGCAGGTCATGGCCGCTCGGGTTATATTATATTTTGACTCTCAACTAGTGGTCCAACAGCTCGAAGGACATTTTGAGGTTCGGAATAAACGTCTACACAGATATGTAACTACATATAGGTAATTAAAATATTCTTTTACAGAAGTAACTCTGCAAAAAATATCTCGAGCGGATAATGTCAAGGCGAATGAGCTAGCCAAGTTTGCAAGCTCTCTAGCATTATGGACATTGGAGGAGTCTATCATTCAGGAGGGAGTCGTGGCTTAGATGGATGGAGAATCTGTTGATGTTGTATTACCTGACTGAAGTGAACCTTATGTGGAGTTCCTACGCAATAGAATAGTATCGGCAAGGGGTGAATAGGTCCGACTTTTTCGTCGATGGGCCTCTAGTTCACATTGATTGGAGAACAACTTTATAAGAGATCATTCGCCAGGCTATTACTTAAGTGTGTTGGCTCCGAGAACGCCGAGTATATCATGAAAGAAGTTTAAGAAGGTATCTGTGGGAGTTATATCGGCGGTCGAGTAATGGCTAGGACAATTATCCTAGCCGGATATTTCTAGCCTACGCTACAAGCAAATGTTAACAAGTTTGTCGTCGGATGTAAAGATTGCCAAAAGCATCAGCATATTGCTCATCATCCAACTGAACTACTTCAAGTCTCTACAATCTCATGCCCCTTCGATCAGTGTGGAATGGGCATAGTTGGTCCTTTCCCAATGAGGTCGCAGCAAAAGAAGTTCCTATTAGTACTGGTGGATTACTTCTCCAAATGGGTCGAAGCCGAGCCACACGCTTAAATTATGGAGGCTGCTGTGATGAAATTCCCCTAGAGGGATATTGTCTGTAGATATGGGATTCCACACAAGCTAGTATCGGACAACGGTAGACAATTTGCAATCCGCAAACTTAAAGAATGGTATGAATGGTTGTGTATTTGTCAAGCCTTCACTTCAATTGCTTATCCATAAAGCAACGGTCATGTTGAAGTTGTCGATAGAGAAATAATCAAAGGAATCAAGATAAAATTAGAACATGTCGGGGGGCAGTTGAGTCAAAGAACTCCCTAGCGTTCTATGATCCTATCGAATAACTCCTAAAGAAGGAACTGGACAAAGTGTTTTTAATCAGATTTATGGTGTAGAGTTCGTGATCTCTGTTGAGGTAGGTGACGAATCAACTCGGCAACGACACTATACCGAGGAGAATAATGACCAGGAGCAACTACTCGATTTAGATTTGGTGATGGAAATGTGCGACAAAGCAACTACACGGCTAGCTGCATACCGCCAACGTATGTGACAAGTCTATGACCGCCGAGTGATGCCCTGGGCTTTCCAGGTCAGGGACTGGGTATGGAAGAGGATCAAGCCGATCGGCGACGTCGAATATCTCATACCTCAATGGAGTGCCCCTTTCACAATTGTCGAAAAGTTCATGGGTGGCAGTTATTATCTACAAGATGCTGATGGAAAAAGGCTCGAGAGACCATGGAATGCAAGCCATCTCCAACCATACCGTGCCAGTAAGCCGACTGTGTAATACTTACGCTTGTATACATTTTTGTAAATTCTTGGAGCTTGGTCAAGGGAATGAACAGGAGAAATGTCGATTCAGAAGCCCAATAGAGGTAGGTGGCCCAAGCTCCTACCAGCATGTGATGCCGAGGATGCCTAAGCTGAGTAGTCCTGACTGAGGTGTTGAGGATGCCTGGCCGGGAGCAGCCCGAGTTTTACTAGCTTGTGGTGCTGAAGATGCTCAAGCTGAGTAGACTTGGCCAAGGCACTGAGGATGCCCGACTAGGAGAAGCCCGAGTTCCTACTAGCTTGTGGTGCCGAGGATGCCAAAGCTAAGAAGACCTGACCGAGGCACTGAGGATGCCCGGTCGGGAGCAGTCCGTGTTCCTACCAGTTTGTAGTGCTAAGGATACCCAAGCTGAGTAGACCTAGCCGAGGCGTTGAGGATTCCCAACCGGGAGCAGCCTGAGTTCCAACCAGCTTGTGATGCCGACGATGCCCAAGCTGAGTAGACATGGCTGAGGCACTGAGGATGCCCGGCTAGGAGCAGCCTGAGTTCCCTCTTGCTTATGGTGTCGAGGAGGCCCAAGCTGAGTAGACCTGGTCGAGGCGCTGAGGATGCCCAGCCGGGACCAGCCCGAGCTCCTAGTAGCTTATGGTGTTGAAGATGCCCAAGCTGAGTAGACTTGGTTGAAGCACTGAGGATGCCCGGCCAGGAGTAGCCCAGGGTTCGACACCAACATTGGGTGCCGAGGAGGCCTAAGCTGCAAACACGATGGTAGTAAAGCCCAGTCAAGAGGAGTTAAAATCCATAATGGCTGGCACACAGTGGACAAGGATACTACAAGGACTTAACCCTCCTTAGCATAGGGTGGCTAGTTGACCGAGAAGTGGTACTCGACAAGGGTTGATTTAGCATAGGTCAAAAGAGAAAAGCAAGTGGCAATTCCTGGAAACTTTATAAGAAGTCATGATGAAGAAAGATAGAGTACAAGATATAATACACAAGACAAATAGATAAAGTATGACACGTGGAGCAAAATAAATTCATTCAAATAGAGACACAAAGATTACAATTGTAGGAGGTTAAAAATACCTCCCGGCGGCCAAATGAAAAAATAGGTTACATTTCTTTCTCCTCCGCAGACAACTCCTCCCAAAG
Organism: Boesenbergia rotunda; assembly: GCA_024364735.1. Lineage (NCBI taxonomy): Eukaryota > Viridiplantae > Streptophyta > Magnoliopsida > Zingiberales > Zingiberaceae > Boesenbergia > Boesenbergia rotunda. The sequence goes on along the minus strand of JAGFNQ010010363.1, from coordinate 19,685 downwards.
ATTGCCGACGCTGAGGAAGTCCAAGTCGACACCTGGCTTCAGTACATTGGCTCGCTGGATCTGCTAGACAGATTCGTTGAAGCCCCTGCTTTAGCCGCTTTGTTGGTGTCGAAAGCACTAGATCGAACCTAATTTTGATAATGGCAAAGGGTTCAATGTTAAGTATTATTGGTGATCTAATATGTTTCGTTAAGTGTGCAGGAAAGTCCTTGTTTACCTAGGCACGAAAACTTGACCTGCAGGGTTGAGCATGATGTCCTAGTCGAGGACTGGGCACGAAGTCCTAGCCAAGAGCTGGGAATCGAAGACCTGACCGAGGGTTGGACACGAAGACCTAGTTTGAGGAATTGGTCACGAAGACTTGGTCGGGGACTGGGCACCGATGACCTGATTCGGAAGATCTGGTAGGAGACTTAGCTTAGCGAGGACTACGGGCAGAAGTAGAGACGGGTCAAGGTACGAACGTCTAAAGATCCGGGAGTCATGGAGGCCGAGCAAAAGACTAACCGGAGGTCCCAGTTGGCAAAAGGTAACTTCTCTAGAGTGGAGTAGGTGAAGAGGCGCTCTCCGGAAGAGGGAACAGTAGGCGTTGATTCGACCTAGGATTTCATTTGAAATCCAAAGTCAGAACCAGACAGCTCTAGCTGTCATTCATGCATGTATTTACCTTACTATACTATGTTCTTGGACTAACCTTGATTGCAGGCTAAAGGAACCAGCTGTTGCTATCAGGTGTGCCTGAGAGGGTTCAGGAGCCCGAGAACTCAGGCCCCCCACAGAGATTTTCTCAGCAAGTGGCAAAGCTAAGTTAGCGGTTGTGCCACATCAGCTCCCAAATGCCTCATTGCTCCCAAGTGCCCCAGTGATCCCAGGTGTGCAAGAACAGGATAAAAGTTGACCGAGTCTGCGGATAAGGATGCGGTTGATCCGGTGACGTGTATGGCACCCCTATAGCCTATCAGGCGCCCAAGATCCTGTATAAAAGAGGTTTCACCCCCTTTGTTTCAAGCATCAACTCAAGCACTCGAAAACACTATGACAAGCTTCCGTGCTCAGGTTTTCTGCTCTAACAACGTTCAAGATCGACGACATGCCAATTCAAAAGTTCTTCTCTTCTTCTTAAGTATCATTGGTATAAAGTTTTCAATTCAATTCTGTACTCAAATTGTTATACTTATACATAATTTTTTGAATTATAATATTGCCCAATGAAAATGGTCAAGGACCGTGGGCCTTGGAGTAGGAGCCGTCACAGACTCCGAACCAAGTAAAATAAACTGTGTTAGCAGTGTTTTATCTTCCGAAGTTCTTTATTTCCACTATGTTTACTCTCGATTAATTTTTCAAAAAGATGTTATTGATATTCACCCCCCCCCTCTATCAAACACATCGATTCCATAAGTGGTATCAGAGCGGGTGACTCAATCTCGGTGAAACAACCAATTGAGCTAGTTTTTTGGATTATTTTCTATCAAAAAAAGGTATTATTGCCTTTTTCTATTTTTTTTTTTAGTCTTTTTCGTTGCTGGATTTTATCATCTTCTCGAAGTTGGTGCGACACCACTCGAGATTTAATATTTTTTCTTTTATACTGCACTGCTAATCCAAAACCAAGTCTTAGAACCAGTTTTCTTATTTTTCTGTCTTGTCAGAACTTTCTATGACCCAGCAAGAAGGTTACGCTCGACCACCTCTCTTCTCAAGAGAAGATTTCTCCTACTGGAAGAGCCGAATGGAGGTCCACCTGAAAACTTAGGTGGAGATGTGGATAATTATCCAAGCTGGACTGGAAATCTCAAAGAATGCTCAAGGCGAACCTCAGGGATACTCAGAGTGGGATGCCCTACTAAAGAAAAAGATTGAAGCAGACGCCAAGGCATCACAAACCCTCCAGTGTGGCATAACCAGAGAAGAACTCAACCGCGTCGACCCCTTCAGCAGTGCAAAGGAGCTATGGATCAAGCTGATCGAGCTGCATGAAGGAACGCCGAATACGAGAATCAGCAAGCGCAATCTTCTACTGAACAAACTCTACAACATGAAGATGCAGGATGGTGAAACCGCTGCACAGCTCCACGCACACATTCAAGAACTAATGAACGGTCTTCACACCGTCGGCCACAAGGTAGAGAACCATGACCTAATCAGATATACTCGAAATTCCTTTTCCTAAAATTCTTTGTGGGCATCTATAGTAGATGCATACAAGGTTTCGAGGAATTTATAAAAAATTAAATTAGATGAATTATTTTCAAAAATAGAATTGCATGAACAGGCTAACTCTGCATAGGTCGAGAAAGGTGTTGCTCTTTTTGCAGGTAACGTCCCAGGTAAATTGAAGAAGAAACAGTTGGAATCGATACCTGAGTCCGATTCTAACTCAGAATCTGACGACGACGGAATCAATCATCCCGAGCTAGTCAAAATGGCTCGAAACTACTACAAGATGGTCAAATGGCAAAGAAAGAAGAAGAAGGTGGTTCAGCCAAAGGATGATCCAACTGAACCAAGTACTAGTTAAAAAGGTAAGACCAAAGTCACCTGTTATGGGTGCAACAAGAAGGATCACAATAAATCAGAGTGCCCCAACTTAAAGGAGGCCAAGAAGACTCGGAGGAAGAAGGTGATTCAAGCTACATGGGATGTGTCGTCTTTGGAAGACAAAGAAGAAGCACCACAATCCAACCTCCTCGCACTGATGGCTTCGGAAGAACTCGACACCAAATCAAAAATAGGGTCGGAAGAAAGCGGCGAAACCAGAACTCTTTCAATATCAGAAGGCAACAGAATCACATTATGAGGTTATCTCGAATCTCAGTTATACGATTTAATATCCAATCTATCATGTATGTTGGCCAAAGCCAACATACGGGTTGAGTCCCTCCAACAAGAGGTAAAAGTCCTGAAGGAGGAGGTCAACTCAAGCTCCTTGACTGAGACTATTTAGGAAGGAACCTCAACTCAAGTTCAAAAACTTGAGGAAGAGAATTCCTCCTTGAAAACTCAAGTGAAGGAACTTAGTGTTGTGCTAAAATAGTTTAACTCAGGTTCTAAGAATCTTGACATGATTCTTGGAAAATAGAAATTTATTCTCAACTGATCCGGACTTGATTACTGAACCAACTCACGTTATAGATCTTATTATTCTGTATTGAACCAAACTAGAACTCGAGTCCAAGCATAGGTACCAAAGCTAAGCTTGACTAATCAAGCATGGCCAAATCAATATTCGATCCCCAAGGATAAGATTCTCATCCTAGATAATCCATAGCGAGGCTTTAGTCCAGGGGAGCCAATATGAAAACTATTTTCATAATTAGATGATTTTCTAGTATATTATTTTTTTATTGCTTGATACTTGTTTATTTATTTTCTGAAAAAATATCATGCTTAGGATTAGAAATGGTTAGATAAGGACCTGACTTGATTGAAACTTGCACAACCAAGTATTAGAGTGGAGTGAGATGATAGTACGTTAGGGAAGTCTGTCTAAAGAATCAGGTAGGGTAAGACGTACCTATTTGGTCTTTTTAGTCTGGTGAAACTAGACGAAGCTACCTCGCCACATCCTCAACGAGTTAAACCAAGGTTTCTCAAAGAGTAACTTGAAAATAAAATTTCTTTAAAAGACTTTATTTAGGAAAGGGTCATTGCTCCAATAACTAAGAAGTCCCTTGTGTCTCGCCAATACCTGAAAGTCAATTTGCTAATTGTTAAACATGAATATAACTCAAGGTTCAATCAAATTATAGTTTTTAACCTAAATTCAAAAGAAAAAATTAATGCATTCGACAAAACAGAGAAGAATACCCTATTTTGTCACTTAGAAATGGGTGAGATGCTTAGGACCCAAAAGTTTAGTCCAACCTCACAAAACTAAATAATTTCACCTTTAATTTATTAATCCTAATTTAATAATTTTTTAAAATTAAATTCAACTTAATAATTTTTTAAATTTAAATTCAACTTAAATTTAACTTAACATTTTTTTTAAAATTTAACTTAACAATTTTCAAAATTTAACTTAATATTTTTCAAAATTAAATTCAACTTAATATTTTCAAAATTCAACTTAACATTTTTGAAAATTAAATTCAACTTAACATTTCTCAAAATTTAACTTAATATTTTTCAAAATTTAACTTAATCTTTTTCAAAATTTAACTTAATCTTTTTCAAAATTAAATTCAACTTAACATTTTTCAAAATTTAACTTAATATTTTACAAAATTAAATTCAAATTAACATTTTTCAAAATTCAACTTAATATTCTTCAAATTTTAACTTAACATTTTTCAAAATTAAATTGAACATAACATTTTTTAAAATTAAATTAAACTTAACATTTTTCAAAATTTAACTTAACATTTTTCAAAATTAAAATTAACTTAACATTTTTTAAATTTTAACTTAATATTTTTAAAACTAAAGTTAACTTAACATTTTTCAAAATTAAATTTAACTTAATATTTTTCAAAATTAAATTTAACTTAACATTTATCAAAATTAAATTTAACATAACATTTTTCAAAAATTATAAACCAAAGCTTTGATTCAGATAAACATACGATTTGATTATATGAGTTAAATTCCGATAAAAAAAAGGTCAACCAGGCGCCCGACTATAACCGATTGCCCGACCCCTCTTCCTGCTTCGGCACACTTCCCGAGGCATCCCTGGTTTCACAAAACCAGGGGCGGCAGTCAAAATCACTATCAAAAAGCATGTCCCGGCCCCCCCCCCCCCGAATAGCTACTCGGGCACCTCATCCTTTTTTTGAACTGGGTGGCCACCAAGGGCACCCGAAAAAGGGCTATATAAGCCCTTGCCAAATAACATTCAACCCCACACCAAAACTCTCCCTACTCTCTTCCTCTTCACTTCTAAGCCCTCCCCAAGTGACGACATTCAACCAAGATTCTTCCTCCTTTTCTAATATCCAACTATGCCTCCTCGGTAAGATTTCTTAATCTTAAACATGTTCTCAAATTTTATATAATCAATCATTATGCTATTTATTAATCATTATGTCATTTATTGATCATTATGTCATTAGCAAACATTGTGTTACCGAGACTGACCCCAGTACTGAGCCTAGCCTTGATCCTAGGTTCCCTTCGCTAACTCCCTTTCATAAGTTTGAAACTACTACATATAAACCACTCAAAACTAATTATCTCAGCAGAAGTTTCTTTACCCAATCCTGTCCCTTAGGTGTGGATGCCATCAACTACTAACAACTTGAGCTCTTAGTGTACTGTAATAGTTCAATAAACACGACTTTATGTGCTGAGTTTTATAATAACTTGGTCATAATTGATGACTTTTGCTATTCTACTATGGTTCAGACCCTTCCACTTACCGTCACTCTTACTTTATTTATCAGATTTCTTGGACTACGACCTTCTCAATCCACTTTTGTTTGCTACCCTCCTACGGACCTTTCCTTATCTGCACCCTACTCTCATATCACCTTTGACACACTTTACTCCTATTTTTTCGGAGATGCAAGAGATCCGATGGTGCAGAACTTTCGATCTCTTGATCTGCGCTTCCAAGACTACGCACTCTATCGAGTCTTGGCCCGCTGCATTCTTCCCCTAACCTCTCGAGATGTAGTGGTATGCGACCTTTCCACTCCTTCCTACTCTATGCCATGATCCACCACTTGGACATAGACATCGGACTTTATATGTTCCAGATGATCATTTACGCATCCAGTGTCTCTACCCGATCGATAGTGTGAATACATACCTTTCTGTCACGTCTTGACCGTACTCTTCCACTATTATTGACGTGATATTATTTTCGGAGAGATCATTAGGATGACGGAGTTCGACGAAGTAGGATCTAGGAACTTCTCCCTAACAACGGTAGATGTTGGATCGGGTTGGCCCGGCTAGAGGGGAGTGAATAGACGGTTCAAAAAAAATAAAAGTGGAGGCACTCGTCTTTTAAAAAGAAACTTGATCGTAACTGAGAATGTTACTTCCAAGGCAGTGGACGCTCAATAAAAATCTCCTTGTGGTGGAGAACCCTTACGAAAATAGCATGCTACACTTTTAGAGAGTTTACAAGAATGAACTAATTGAATTATTGAAAAGGTTGAAACTCTAAGCCTATTTATAGCCTAAGAGAATAAATCTAGATTGTTGATTGTTGAGGAATTTTCTCTTGGCTATTAATCCATGGATGTAATCTGAACGGTTGTTCTTGGATGGGATTAAACTTCATCCATTGGATCTAATTAAAGGATAAGGTTTTATCCTTTAAGACATTTTTTCTGCTCTAGACTTTGCTGTTGTAATCTTCAAGTAGTAACATCGGCAGCTCTATGCTGTCATCACCAATTATCCCAAGTGGTAACCATTTCAATATATCTTAGGTGAGGTTTTGTGATCGAGTCTTCTTAGTAGCAATTAAATTATTCTTTTTTCGAGTGCCTTGTTTGACTTGGTCAAACTGGCCAGTCTTTTGGTTCTTCGTCTTCTGGGTGATTTCCGGCTAACTAGAGTTAGGCTCACCCGAACCCAACTCTGACCTTTAGTCTCTCGAGCATCCTTCCTCCCGGCTTCTCGTCTCTCGGACTCCACACACGTCCTACTCGCTCCACCAGCGTACTCTTCTGCAGCTTCCGCGTCCCTTGGATTGTACCGAGCCCGTCGGCTCACTTCCCCGCACAATCCTTCTCGTCCGCTACATCTTACGCTCGACTTCCTCCGTACCTAAGCTCCTGCACACTTAGCATAGGGATTAAACACACCATGACCTAACTTAAATTGGTTGATCACATCAAAATCAACCAGGGGTACTTACAGATGTCTCGGCTACTGGGGTCATTTCATGGAGATGACAAGACACTCGACCACAAGATGACTCAAAGGATGATGTGGATGTTTATGTCGCAGACGTTGCTGCTGAGATCGAGGAGCAGCTGTAGCAGTCTCCACCACCCCCTCCTCCGTTGACTACGGACCAACATCTTACAATGATTGAGCTAGAGGTTCATAGTCTTCGAGAGGAGATGGAGGCCCATCATATAGAGAGGATGGACGCTGACCAGGTCTGACACGAGGAAAGGCTAGTAGCATATCAAGCTCGCCATGCAAAGATGATGACTTTGTTCATGGCATTCGATCCCTTCTTGGTATCCAGGTCCTTCTTCGTAGTCTAGCATTGTACTTTCACTATGGATCTGAACTTGACTTGTCTTTTGATTTCTCCTACATAGTTGATATTGGTTGACCTATATTGACTTGCCTGCTTATTGGGATGTGCTCAGTAGAATAACGTTATTTTTTATTTATATGTTGTTGAAATGATTCTTATCATTTTTTTCATTTTTCAAAACCTATTAACTGCTTTTCAAAAATTCATAGTTTTAAAAACATATTGTTTTAAACTTTTTATTTGACTTTCCGACTTAGTTTTTCAAAAATTACCCCCTTTAAAACTAGAGATTTCTTCGTTATAGGCTTAGAACTTAACCCTAGTTTGCATGCTCCTATAGATTTAAATGCTAGCATCTCACAAGCACATTAGGATACTTTGATTGACAACTTAGACTGGGTTGAGATGCTTAGGTCTATGCCTTGACTCAAGATGCTTTAAGTCAATGCATCAAAAGCAGTTGGAGCGATAAATACAATTGAACAACAATCAGGTTAAGTAATCAAGCTTAGAAAGTCTAACATGATCAGACTAGTTAACTAGACCAACCCTAGTGAAAGCTACTATTTTATAACAATTACTAAGTAACAAATTGAATTAGACAGGGACCTAAGGAATTAAGATTTGTTATTTCACAAATTATTTTTTATTGTATGGTTTACATTTTAGACTTAAATCATGCTTGAACTCAATAGGAATATTAACTTAGTTCAAATCTTATTACTTGGTTCAAATTTCTTTTTAATCATAACATATTATTCTTTAGCATTAATTCTAGCATAATTATTTTTTAATTGTTCCTTATCATTTGCCTTCTTAAAAATTAACATTTGACATTTTTTTACTCAAAATTTTCTTATGATTTTTCAAAACTCAAAGGCTCTGATATTCAATATTTTCTTTTTTTTCTCCTTAATCAAAGTTTTCTTTCAAAATATATTTTTAAAAAGAATATCTACTATAATTTTTTTTATATATGGCAATGGGGGAGAGTAGAAAAGGTTAAAAATTATTTTTTTTTTCCTTTTTCAAATAAACATTGCTTTAGAAAGAATATTTTTTTAAAAGGAAAAAATCTATTTTTCAAAAAAAAATCATTTTAACTTAGAGTTTCTTTTTTTATTCTCAGAAGTTTTTTCAAAACACTTTTTCAAAATCAATGTAATACTTAGAATTTTTTTCAAAATGGAAATTACATGTTTTCTTTCAAAAAACATCAGGGAGAGATTAATAATTAAGAGGGAGAGTTAAAAGCTTTTTCAAAAGTTATCATGTCTTAAAGAAAAATTGCTTTGTTATATTACTTAAATGTGGTTTATCTCTTATTTACATATTTTTTTAACTTAACTTTTGAACTGAGTTGCCATAAATCAAAAAGGGAGAAATTATTGCTGCCGGAAGCACTATATCGAACCTGGTTTTGATAATAGTAAACGGTTCAAAGTTATATATTATTGGTGATCTAATATGTTTCGTTAAATATGCAGGAAAGTCCTAGTTTACCTAGGCACAAAGTTTTGGTCGAGAACTGGGCATGAATTCCTGGTCGAGGACTGGGCACGATATCCTAGCCAAGGGCTGGGCACCGAAGACCTGACCGAGTGTTGGGCATGAAGACCTGGTTCGAGGAATTGGACATAAAGACCTAGTCAGGGACTAGACACCGAAGACCTGATCCAGAAGATCGAGCAGGAGAATTAGCCAAGCGAGAACTACAGGCAGAAGTAGAGACGGGTCGAGGTACGGATGTCTCGAGATCCGGGAGTCTCGGAGGCCAAGCAAAAGACCAATCGGAGGTCCCGGTTGGCAAAAGGTAACTTCTCTAGAGCGGAGTAGGTGAGGGCGCATTCCCCAAAAGAGGGTACAATAGGCGTCGATTCGACCTAGGATTTCATTGTTGAAGCAATCTACGGTCTGGAGTGACCAAGTGTTTTGATGTTTGGGCAAAGGGTTTAAGTTAGGTTTACCCTTGTGTTCTTATATGTGTATGTTGAGTGTCCAGGTTGTACAGGTTACACATATAGACTTGGCTGGACGACCTCAATATGGTGAAGGGTGGCATAGAGACAAGCTGGAGACTTGTGTGCACCCAAGGGACCTTGGAGAGCAGGGACAATGAGCTGATGGGAGCGGACTTCGAGGCATGCATGAATGATGGCATGGAGGCAAGCTGGAGGCTTGCATGCATCCGAGGGACGGGACCCGAAGATGAAGAGGGCGCGAAGGCAACAGTCGAGGCTGCGGATAAGGAGTCAGTCGAGTCGTGAGGGTACGAGTGCTGTGTGAATGTACTCGGGTAGGTGGTTGGTGAGTTGGTTGAGAATTCGAACATTGGGGTGCAACGATCGAATTTCAGTGGCACCAGTCGACTGCCCCGGGAGCAGTCGACTGGTGGCGAGGGTTTCAACCCGAGTCATATTTAAAGAGGACTTCGTGGTGGCTGAGATTCTTGACGAAACTCGCTTGAGTAAAGTGAGTTAGTAGTCTTCTGTGCCCAGATAGCGTCCGAGATATTGTGGTGAGGTTTCTCCACCCACAAGGAGCGACGAAGGATAGCTGGAGGTTATCCGGGGAGTGATCCACCGACGGATTCTTGGATTAGTCACTCGGCCGGGGTGGATACCAAGTAAATTCACTTTGTTAGCGTTGTTTGTTTTCGTTATTATTGTTTCCACTGTGCAACTAACAACGCAGGTACAAGAAAGATCTGAAAAATGCTATTCACCCCCCCCCCTCTAGCGTACCAGAAACGATCCTACATTCATTTGAAATCCAAAGTCAGAACCAAACAGCTCTAGCTGTCATTCATACATGCATTTACCTTACTATACTATGTTCTTGGACTAACCTTGGTTGAAGGCTAAAGGAACCAGCTACTGCGATTAGGGGCGCCTGAGAGGGCTTAGGCACCCAAGAACCCAGGCAACTAAGAGGACTCAGGCGCCCAAAGGGGTTTTTTAACAGGTGATAAAGCTGAGTTGGCGGTTGCGCCACGTCGACTCCCAAGCACCCCAGTGATCCCAACCATCCAAGAACAGGATAAAAGTTGACCGAGTCTGCAGATAACGACGCGACTGATCCGGTAACGTGTAGGGCACCCCTATAGCCTATCAAGCGCACGAGATCCAGTATAAAAGGGATTTTACCCCCTTTGATTCAAACATCAACTCAAGCACTCAAAAACACTACAAAAAGCTTCTGTGCTTAAGTTTTCTACGCCAACAACATTCAAGATCGACGACATGCCGCTCCAACAAGTTATTCTTTTCTTCTTAAGTGTCATTGGTATAATGTTTTCAATTCAGTTCTGTACTTAAATCATGATACTCGTACATCATTTTCTGAATTATAGTATTGCCTAATGAAAATGGTCAAGGACCGTGGGCCTTGAAGTAGGAGTCGTCACAGACTCCAAACCAAGTAAAATAAACTATGTTAGCATCGTTTTATCTTGCAAAGTTCTTTATTTCCGTTATGCTTGCTTTCGATTAATTTTTGAAAAAAAACGTTATCGATATTCACCCCCCCCCCTCTCTATTGATCACATCGATCCCATAAGTGGTATCAGAGTCGGTAGCTCAATCTCGGTGAAACCACCAATTGAGCAAGTTTTTTCGGATTCTTTCTATGAGAAAAGGTATTATTGCCTTTTTATTATTTTTTTTAGTCTTTTTCGTTCATGGATTTTTCTCGTCTTCTCGAAGTTGGTGCGACACCACTGGAGATTTAATATTTTTTCTTGTATACCGCACTACTAATCCAAAACTAAGTCTTAGAACCAGTTTTCTTATTTTTCTATCTTGCCAGAACTTTCTATGCCCCAGCAAGAAGGTTACAACACTGCCCGACCACCTCTCTTCTCAGGAGAAGATTTCCCCTACTGGAAGAGCTGAATGGAGGTCCACCTTAAAACTCAGGTGGAGATGTGGATAATTATCCAAGCTGGACTGGAAATCACGAAGAACGCTCAAGGCGAACCTTGGGGATACTCAGAGTGGGATGCCCCACTAAAGAAAAAGATTGAAGCAGATGCCAAGGCTTCACAAACCCTCCAATGTGGCATAACCAGAGAAGAACACAACCGCGTCGACCCATTCAGCAGTGCAAAGGAGCTATGGAACAAGCTGAACGAGCTGCATGAAGGACTGTCGGATACGAGAATCAGCAAGTGTGATCTTCTACTGAACAAACTGTACAACATGAAGATGCAGGACGGCGAAACTGCTGCACAACTCCACACACACATTCAAGAACTAATGAAGGGTCTTCACACCATCGACCACAAGGTAGAGAACCAGGACCTAATTAGGTATACTCTAAATTTCTTTGCTCGAAATACTTTGTAGGCATCTATGGTAGTTAAGCAAGTCCAAATCAATATTGGATCCCCAAGGATAAGATTCACATCCTAGATAGTCTATATCGAGGCTTTAGTATAGGGAGAGCTAATAAGAAAACTATTTTCATGATTAGATGATTTTCTTGTATATTATTTTTTTTATTGCTTGATGCTTGTTTATTTAATTTCTTCAAACATGTCATTCTTAGGATTAGAAATGGTTAGATAATGACTTGACTTGATTGAAACTTACACAACCTAGTATTAGGGTGGGGCGAGATGATAGTATGTTAGGGATGTCTGTCTATAGAGTCAGGTAGGGTAAGACATAACCTATTTGGTCTTTTTAGTCTGGTGGAATAAGCCGAAACTACCTCGCCACATCCTCGACTAGTTAGACTTGAGTTTCTCAAAGAGCAACTTGAAAATAAAATTTCTTTAAAAGGCTTTTTCTAGGAAAGGATAGTTGATCCGATAACCAAGAAGGCCCCAGTGCCTCGCCAAGACATGAAAGTTGATTATTCAAGTTTTCTGTGCCAACAACATTCAAGATCGACGACATGCCGCTCCAGCAAGTTCTGCTCTTCCTCTTAAGTATCGTTGGTATAAAGTTTTCAATTTAGTTCTGTACTTAAATAATTATACTTGTATATCATTTTCTGAATTATCGCATTGCTCAATGAAAATGGTCAAGGACCATGAGCCTTTGAGTAGGAGTCATCATAGACTCCGAACCAAGTAAAACAAAGTGTGTTAGCAGTGTTTTATCTTGTGAAGTTCTTTATTTTCGCTGTCCTTACTCTCAATTAATTTCTGAAAAAGATGTTATCGATATTTGTTGGAAACGGGATGGCTAGAGAGGGGGGTGAATATAGCCAATCAATGCAACCTTTGGCACTTAATAAGTTTCTGCAACTTAGAAGTCAGTAGCACAGTGGAAAGAATAGAAAACAAGGTGTGCAGAAAACTAACACACAAACAAACCAAACACAGCTAGCAAGTTCGCTAACAAGGAGGATTTACAAGGTTCGGGGATAACTTGCCCCTACTCCTTGGCGTGCCCTTAAGGTGGGCGATCCCTTGATCGTCGGCAGATCAAGCCCCGGTGATCACCGGATAAAAAGCAACTTCCTTCTCGGTGGAGTAACCTCTCCACAGTGTTTCAATCACAGATAAAGTTTAAGCACAAAGAAACAACAAGAAGGATCTTACTCAAACACTTATCAAGGACAAGAACGCAGCAAGCTTCCCTGAGCTCCACCCAGTGGCGATCTCACGCAAGAACCCTTCTTCGTGTCTTCCCACTGTCGGACTCCAAGCTTCTCGTTCTCTCCTTCAAGCGCTCAAGTAATGGATGATTGCTTCTCAATCGCTTGCTCAGAATGATGGAAACTTCAAGAGCACAGCAAGCAGTTGTGGAGAACTCAAGGCGGCAAGAACTCAAAACACAAGCTGTAGAACCCTGCTTCACCGAAGCTGTCTCTCGTCCCTTTTGTTTGTCCACTAAGCATCAAGTGACCTCATCTCCAGCAGCCTTCAGCTGCCTCACTGCCAACGCCAGCTACCACTGAACCCTTACTGAACTTCCTGAGCTCCCTCAGCCAAGCTTTAGTTAGCGGCTTCAGTCCTGCAGCTCCAGCCGTTGCAACCTGAGATGAGAAATGGACAAACCTGCTCCAAGGAAAGCCTCCATTGACTTCTCCTTGAGTGTTTGAATCCTCCCCTGTCACCTGCAGCTTAATCAGACTGTTAGAGCAGTATATCACACAGTAAATCAAATATCAGAGGCAAACAGCAGCGAATCAGATACGGTCAGACGCGATCAGAGCGTCTGACAGTGCAATTTGAATTAAAGTGATCGGTCACCCAACCGATCAGAGCGACTCCTGATCGGTCACCAGACCGATCAGGCTAGGTCCAGACTGATCAGGCTCCATCCTGATCGATCCCCAATGCTCAATCAAAAATCGCGATTTCTTTGAGATTCTCCTGGACCGATCACCAGACCGATCCCAGGTCGTGGATCGTTCACCGGACCGATCCACCCTTATATGAGGCGATTTCTGAGTTTCGCAGGCTAGGCCTTCTGATCGGTCAACTGACCGATCAGCGTTCTACCTGATCGGTCATCAGTCCGATCAGATCATCACCAGACCGATCAGGAACCGTCCTGATCGATCTTAGTGAGGAGCCTGCGAAGCTGGATCGTTCACCAGAACGATCTGCACAGTGATCCTGATCGGTCACCAGACCGATCAGGTTCAGATCGGCAGGGGAACTCAACCTCACTTGTTTGCTCCCTGATCAGTCACCAGACCGATCAGGAGCCAAGCAGTGGGTGAAACACGCACTCCCTGATCGGTCACCGGATCGATCAGGAGCAGTACAGTAGGTTTCCAACCTCACTGTGTACTCCCTAATCGGTCACCAGACCGATCAGTCATTGCTGGATCGGTCACCCGACCGATCCACGATGGAGCAGCGTGCCAGATTCCCTGATCGGTCACCAGACCGATCCAGAGACTTAAACTTAGCCCTCCAAGCTAAGTTTCCATCCACCTTAGCCCTCCAAGCTAAGGATTTTTCCATCTAACTCTCCAAGTTGGGAATTTGCACCTAACCCTCCAAGTTAGGAGTTTTCACCTAGCCCTCCAAGCTAGGACTTTTCACCTAGCCCTCCAAGCTAGGACTTTTCACCCAACCCTTCCGAGTTAGAACTTCATCCAACCTAGCCTTCCAAGCTAGGCACCTGACCCTCCAAGCCAGGACTTTTCACATAATTCTCCAGGATGGGAATTTGCACCTAACCCTCCAAGTTAGGACTTTTCACCTAGCCCTCCAAGCTAGGACTTTTCACCCAACCCTTCCGAATTAGGACTTTTCCAACACCTAGCCCTCCAGACTAGGATTTTCAACACCTAACCCTCCAGGTTAGTGTTGGGACCGGGTGCATGTCGACAAGGATACGAGTTCGTAAAATTCAAAATTTTTACGTGCAGCGGAAGAGTTTGCATAAAATAATTTTCTAAATTATTTTAACTTCGTATCTAGCATGCAACCTTACATTGTGTTGACATAATCATAAAATAAAACTTTGCGGAAAAGTAAACAAATTTACCAAGTACCTCTCGTAACTCGAAGTAAGGGACGAGATCCAACCGTAGCGTCCCTTGGAAGCTCCGCCTCTATTCGCGTCCACGCCGAGTTCTCTTCGGGATGACTTCGCAAAGTCACGAGTTTTGTGCCGACGAGAACTACTAGATTCTCGGAAGGCACAACTAGATGAACAAGAGAGGAAAGATAGGAAACTAACCAACGAAGTAACGGAATCGAATTCCGAGAAGAGAGGAGTCGCTATCCGCTTCTTCTTCTTCGTATTCGGGTTCTCCTTCTTCTTCTTGAAGCTCACGGCCTCCTCCAAGGAGTCCCTTGTGCGCCGGCCCTAATCCTCTAGGGTGGGCGCCGGCCCTAGGCAAGAGAGGGAAGAAGAGAAGAGAGAAGAGATTAAGAGAGAGAGGGAGAGAATAATTAATCTCTTGATTGGGAATAAGGGCTAGCCTTTGGTTCCTTTATATAGTAGCAACTCCTTTGCTAAGTCTCCCTCTAAACCGAATTAACGGAATTAACGGAATTAATTATAAGAAATTTATCTTATAAATTTTCTTATTAATTATTCCGTTTAAGCCGAGTTTTATTATAACTAATTTTATAATAAAACTAATTAGTTATCATAAGAAATTTATCCTATAAATTCTCTTATGAATTTTATTATAACTAACTTTATAATAAAACTAATTAATTATCATAAGAAATTTATCCTATAAATTCTCTTATGAATTATTCCGTTTAAACCAAGTTTTATTATAACTAACTTTATAATAAAACTAATTAGTTATCATAAGAAATTTATCCTATAAATTCTCTTATGAATTTTATTATAACTAACTTTATAATAAAACTAATTAATCTCTCCTTTTATTATGGAATAAATTTTATAAGAAATTTATAAACTTTCTTATTATGGAAAAATCAATTCATAATTAATTTTATAAAATTAAAATAAACCAATTCATGGATTATTTTAATCTTCCATAAAAGAATAAATTTCTATAAATTTTATTTATATAAATTTCTTTATACAAATTTATTTATCCATAATTTATAAAACAAATCGCACTAGATTTATTTTATTAATTAAACCAAAATTAATTGGTTTTCTCCTCTTATTGTGGCCGGCCACCAAAGGGGGTTTTGACACCCTCTTTGGTCGGCCAAACCAACCCGATACGCCGCGAATTAAACTCATTTAATTCGCCCAAAAAGCCTTCAAAAGACTTAGCTATTTTTAGCTTCCATTGCGCCTCTGACTAACTCAGATTCGACTTATTTCTCTTGATCGGAAAATCCAATTTTCAACTCGTTTTAAATCCCTCGGATTACTCGTAGTGCGTGTGACTAAATAGGCTTTCGATTTATGTTGGCCGTCTATAATTAACCCATTAATTATAGAACGATCATGAGTGGCACCTAGTAGTACATCATGATCCCCAATTAATCGAAAGATCAACGGTTTGACCTCAGAAGAAATTATTCTGAAACCCTTCAGCAGCTCTAATGAATCGTGCCCCATTCCCTTCACCACCTTATACCCACTTGGTTCAGGACACGGTCTATGGTGTCAGTCCCCACTAGGCTGACTACGTCACACCTAGCCCAAGTAGTGTCTTTCTCGTCCATTGGATTTATAATTACTCTCATCTATTTTAGAGACTCGCACTCTAAACATGATATACTCTGGCCAGAGATTTCTGAGTAACAATCCGACAATAGGCCTGGGTATACATCTCCTCGCAAGGAGTGGTGAATCCTTTGTAGGCTGTTCAAACATCTTCGGGCACTTCGGCTTATACCCAACCATCCCGGGTCCACACCTCCTTGGAGATGCTTGCTTAAGATGTTAAAGTATAAGTCTCCACGACCAAGATGACTTGAACACCGCAAGTCAAAGGAACATCGCACTTAAGCCGCAGTAAGAACTTCATTGACATATCTACATGTAGATTCCCATATGAAGTCTTACAGCTAGTCACTCCAATGAACTAGTTCCCTTAACTAGCATCCATGTTTATCTCCGGACATCCCAATGTCACCAGCTAGTGAGAATCAGCTGATTAGAGAATAACCCATGCTAGTCTCAACAGAATTGATAGTGTCCGTTTTTATCAATTCATCGACTAGGGATAATTTCAATACTTCACAATTGCACATTAGAGATAATCACTAGTTGTGATCCCATCACAAATTCTCTTATGCTGTGAGTTGTATTGCGGACATTCAGTAGATGAGTTTAAGATCCCAATCAAATACACAAAACATGTATACTCAAATAGTGAATTATCATTTATTAAAATAAATGTTTACATCATAAGGCGATTGCCTTAGGACACTTCTCTCATATCACTAACAGTTAGGATTTTCCAACACCTAGCCCTCTAGACTAGGATTTTCAACACCTAACCCTCCAGGCTAGGATTTTCCAAACCATGTCTAATCCTCGATCAGGACTTAAACATAATCATAGTCATCAACCTAAACTTAAATCGATGTCAACACCAAAACAACAATCAGGGCCAGACTGCATCAACAATATTCACCCCCCCCCTCGATCGATCACATCGATCCCACACGCTTTAGTACTTGGCTAGCTAGGATGTCGCCAAACATCTCGGATTGGAGGAATTTGGCAATGGCTGCTGTCTCTGCCTCGGACTGTCAGGATTCCTCACTATCTTTCTAACTTTTTAGTTTTTCGAGGGCCCGATCCCGATCAGCCTTTATCCTAGCCGCATCAGTTAGCACCTGGTCTCGGGCCGTCAGCACCTAATCAAGCTGCTCTTGAGTCGTCGATAGGTGGGACTTAGCTCGGGAGAGATTCTCGTGTTGGTCTGATACATAGGCAGCAGCAACCTGTAGTTCCGTTTCCTTCTTGGCTAGCTGGTCTACCTGCTCCTTGATTCGGCCATTGAGTTCCTCTGCCGACGACTCTAGGAGGCGAACATCTTCTAGCAGTTGGTCTCTCGAGCTTAGAGTCATCCCCTCTCCTGAGTCAGTTGGCTTACATCTACCGAGAGAGTTGTAGTTCTCTCTGACAAGAGGCATTCTCGGTGCCAGACATTGTGCAAGGTCGACTCCAAAGCTAGGAGGTTGTCCGTAGAATGTTCCAGTTTGGCGCGGGGGTCTCTAGTAACCTTGACCTATATCTGGCATTCCCTTTGAACTCGGGAAACCTCTGCCTCTTGCTCGGCCACCTGCTACCGCAGTGCGTTGGTCTCTTGCTTGGGAAGCATCCGACAACCCAAGAGAAGGCATTTAGAGGTAGCCTAATACAAGAAGCAGTAAGAGAAATAATAAGAAAAGATAAATGGAATTATACATTTATGAGGGACTTGTATAGACGGGCGGGTATTCCAGCCGATCTCACATCCCGGAGGGAGGCGATATGCCCCTCGGCTCGCTCCCTCATCGCCTCCCCGCTTCTCGAAGAGGGTATGCCTGATGTAGCTTCGGAGTGGTTGACGGGGGGAACCACTAGGTGAGTCTCCTCGATGGGTGGTCATCATCTATACTTGAAGATAACTCCTCCGAAGGGTGACTCCCCCAAGGTAGTGTTGGATCGAGAAATGCGAGAGAGGGGGGGGTGAATGTCGCAATTCGTTCGGATTTAAAAAGAGCGGGTGCGCAGCGGAAATAAAAGAGAATACAACAACGCAAACACAGCCGGTTACTTGGTTCGGAGCCTGGGTCGACTCCTACTCCAAGGCCCACGGTCGTTGACCGTTTTCTGCGGGCAATTCTATAAGTTCGCAAAAGTTTACACACAAATAATAATAAAAATATTCTCGTAAACTTAAATACAACTCTTGTTACCGACGTCCGGTGAAGATTGAAGTTCTGGAGCAGCGGGACGTCGTCGGCTTGAGTTGGCAGCTTTCTGGAGCGTGTCGCGGAAGCAGAAGAGCGTAGAATTGTCGAAGGAATTGGGTGTTGAAGAAGAGGGTCGAGGCCCTCTTTATATAGGGCAGGGGGCGCCCGACATGCTCGGGGCGCCCCCCACGTGGCTCTTGATCCGGCGAGCCCTCTGGTCAAGGCTGATCTCTTCATCTTCGGGATCAGCTTTGACCGGGGCGCTCGACGCGTGCGGGGCGCCCGGTTGACCGGTCAAAGCGTCATCTTCAGGGCTTCGCGAGAGTGAGCTGCAGCAGCCTTCAGTGGCGTGGCACAGTGGGCGCCCGAGACACGCGGGGCGCCCGACATGCGGGGCGCCCGACAGGCGCGGGGCGCCCCCGATTGCGCTGCTGTCGGGGCGTTTACCTCTCTGCTGACTTTGGGTTGACTCTGGGGCGCCCGACACATCCGGGGCGCCCTGCTCAGCTACAGCCTCACTCCTTTGAGGCTCTTTGAGCTGCAGAAACACAGTCCTTCGGTCCTGCATCCAGGGTTAGTCCAAAACAGCAAATAATAAGTTAGTTAAAACAGCCTTAGCTGTCTTGGTTCTGACTTTGGATCTCCAAAATGGAGCCCTAGGTCGAACCGACGCCTAATGTTCCCTCGAGGGGAACGCGTCCTCACCTACTCCTCTCGGGAGAGTTTTACCTGGTGCCAACCGGATCCTCCAGTTGGACTTTTGCCCAGCAGTCCTTCGCCAGGTCTTGAGTTACCAAGCTTTCCTTCGCTTGGTGCCTAGCAGCCCTTCGCTAGGTTTTTTCTTCTGGCAGCCCTTCGCCAGTGCCTAGCATTCCTTCGCTAGGGCTTGTCCTGTCTGGCAGTCCTTCGCCAGTGCCTAGCAGTCCTTTGCTAGGGCTTGTCCTGTCTGGCAGTCCTTCGCCAGTGCCTAGCATTCCTTCACTAGGGCTTTTCCTGTACACTCAAGAAACTCGTTAGACAACCATTAACCCTTAACTTTTGAACCTTTTTGCCAATATCAAAACACAGGTTTGACTTGGGTGCATACTGCACCAACAGGTAGCTCCTTAATTCGTATGTGTTGGGGGCCAAGCTTAGATACTCTCTCAGGTGCTTGTACCTTCCTGCAAAGGCGGGCACTCGTAAACTCCGTTTCTGCAAACTGGATCTTCTTGCCTTTGGGGTTGAGAGCCCCTGGCAAAGAAGAAATTG